>JAJPUD010006438.1:37095-83351 GCA_023553655.1 Myrmecobius fasciatus
CTCTCTCTCTCTCTCTCTCTCTCTCTCTCTCTCTCTCTCTCTCTCTCCCCCCTTTCTCTGTCTCTCATTTATGATTATACTTAATTTTGCTGGAAGTAACATTTTTGGCTACAACCCCTATTCCTTTCCTCTTTTATATATATTTTTCCAAAACTGTCTTTTAACATAGCCACTGCTGGGTCTTCTGTGATTCTAACTGGCTCCACTATATTTGAATTTTTTTTTTATTGCTCATAATATTTTCTCTTTCAGTAAAGGGTTTCAGAATTTGGCTATGATATTCCTATAAGTTTTCTTGTAGAATCTCTTTCAAGTAGTAATTGGAAGATTTTTTTTATTATTATTTTTACTTTCCTCTCTTGTTCTAACACTTCAGGACAATTTTCTTTAATTTTTAATTTTTTTTTGCATTATTGTATCATGATTCTTTTTTTTTTGATCACAGCTTTCAAGTAGTCTAGTTGTTTTTATGTTTTCTCTTCTTGCTCTGTTCTCCAGAACAGTTTGATTTTTTTTCTTATGTGATGTTTCATATTTTCTTCTATTTTTTTTCATTCTTTATATTTTGTCTTATAATTTCTTGGTCTTATAATTTCACTGGATTCTTCTTGCCCAATTCTAATTTTTTTTTATTTTTTCCAATTCTAATTTTTAAAGAGTTAGGAAGGATTGTGGATCTTCTTTTTTAATTGGTTGACTTTTCATAGTCTTCTTGTTTTTCTTGGATTGTTCTTGTTTTAAAAAAACATTTTTCCTCGATTTCTCTCATTTAATTTTTAAACTCTTTTTTTTTGTGAAAATTGGATGAAGGTTTAGTTTCCATAGAGTTACAAAACTTGTTAGTGAGATGAAACTTAAATCCGAAAAAAATGAAATTGAAACCTAAGAAATGGAGTTTAAAGGTTGATAAATGGAAACAAAATTTATGGAAAGAAACCATAAAGAATAAGAAACACATAATGAGGTTGAGGACTCATACTCAAATGGAAAGAAGATAAAATTAGGGGTAGAGAATCATGTAGGGGGAATTAGACTCTAAAGATAGACTGTAAGCTTTGTAGTACCTAGAAAATGGAGAATCAGGGAGGGATTGAATTATGTACAAATGAAGTGACTGACAAGGAGAGATGTAATTAGGAATGAAGACTCACATGGGGAAATTAAGTGCTTTGAAGAGACTTGTAACCTTTGTAGTACCCAGTCATGGAGGAATCAGGGAACAGACTTACATTATGGGTGACAGGGTCCAAAAAGACATGTCTGTTGATTCCAAGTGTGTCTGTTCTATAGGACACCTGCTGCTGCAGTTGCATAATAAAAGGATTTTTAACTTCACCCCTTCTACTCACACTTTTTATGTTTTTCTATGAATTCTTTTTGGGCAGATAGCCATTTCACATTACTCTTTGGGAAGCACTTAAATCTAGATCAATTAATTCATAAGTATTGATGAAACAGTTTCTGTGTTACTAGGTCCTGAGCATGGCTCTGGAGAAGGTCAGAGAGGGAAATAATTCCTGTTCTCCATGAACTGCCACCTTAATGAATTCAACAAATGCATACAAACATATCTAAGTAAAATATAGAGTTGTTTCTTATATATTTGGACAAACAGTAGTTGAATGATGGTTTGTCCTATTCAGTGATTCCTGTATCTAAGGCTGTTTTCCCTTACTGTAATCCTTAGTATTTCAAGTTCTGGGTGTAGAGTAGAGAAATCAGGAGTCCTGAGTTCAAATGTCACCAGGAAATCAGCCTGCCATAGTGGTCAAAGTATATAAACCTTGATGGTTTAACTGGGCCTTTCTTGTACTCAGTTTCCCTTTCTGTCAAATGGGAACTTGAACAAGATGGCCTCTGGAGTGCCTTCCAGAAAGCTGCCCACTGGAGTTCTTGGCCTACAAAGTCTAGTTCTGCCTCTGTTAATGGGAAATAGGATGCTTTAGCACCTGATAAAGAAGTTTAGTGTTCCACTTCATTCAATTTTGTTTTTAATTGGAGGCAATTGAGTTTAAATGACTTTCTCAAGGTCACATAGCTAATAAGTATTTGAGACTGGATTTGAACTCAAATCCTCCTGACTCCAGACCTAGTAATTTATCCAATGTACCACATAGTTATCCCCCTTTTAAATTTTTTAAAATTCCAATTCTATTCCACAACCATGCAAGGCATACTCTAGGAAAAAATCCCTCATTCTTAGGACAGCTCCTCAAGGGCAGGGATGTGTATTATGTTTGTGCCTCTCTTTGTGGCCCTTACTTTAGCACTATTTCTGACCCACAGTATGCACATAATACCTGCTTCTCATTTAACTGATTCTGTGCTAGAATTTGGGTATGCAAAGTCAAAAAGGAGTAAGACCTTAAATTCTTGTGGCTTATCCTATGCTGAATTGCCCATCCTTGAGAAAATGACAACCCAACTCTTACCATCCACCTTGGATATTTATCCAAAGGCTACAGAAACTCTTAGGGCCAAAAGAGCAAAAACCGAAGACATGTGCTTTGCCTACCAGCCATTTAGGTTTATATGTAGACTGCTTGAGTCTTAGGCTGGAAGATGATAAGACTAAAGTCTTGCCTGAGGAAACCGAAGCAAGCCAGAGGAAGCATTCCAAAGCAAGAGCTATCATGTAGGGATGTACCTGGCTTACCAAGACTTAGGACTTTTGGAGGAAAACATTGAGTAGGGAAGAAGGTCATCCTTTACCCATCTTCTCCCTCAGGAAGGTTCCTGGTATTGAGAGAAGGAAACAAGAGGGACTATTTGGAGAAGTCTGAGACTTGATAAGATTCAGTATGGACCTGATGTAATATAATTTTGTGGTCCCCTGACTTTGGGGGGGGCTTCTGTTCCGATAAGTCAGTAGATCTAAATTGTCTAGCTTTGGAATCAGTCTCAGGAAACCCCGATCCCCAATCTGTCTGATTCTGACTACTCCTTAGTCAGATAGCTACTAGCCTCAGGAAACTCCCATAGATCAAACTCCTGAGACAATAGTGAATAAGACCACTCCTCAATTCATTTATTTGCTTGCTTCTGTTTTTCTTCTAAAATTCCCTTAGAATTCCAGTTCACTTTTGTAATGGTGTTACTATTACTATTGCAATAAAATGTTGCTCCTTGATAAGGAGATGGGTTCAAGACTGCAAATTCTTTTGAGACAATTCATGACACCGGTCTGGGATCCCAGATTTTTGGGGTTCCCCCTTCCCAACTCAATAGACCAAGGACCTGGCCAGCTCTGCTCCCCAACTTCTCCATGGACATATTTTTAGAAACAGGGAAGATTTGGTATATATTGTTTCACTTAGGCTGAATCAGGTGCCCTATAAAAAAATTTAAAAAATAATAATAATAATAACCCTAATTAACCAAGGACTTCTGAGGCTGGTAAGAGAGAATTTCCTAAATAGGCTAGACAACATTAGACCTCCCTTCTCCTTCCAAATTCTTCCCCTCCATATACTCTACAGTATAGAAATAATAGATGATGCACTGAATAGAATGTTGGAGTCTGAAATCAGAAAGACCTGGGTCCAAATTATGTCTTGGCTGAAAAAAATTGGGGTATATGTATGCAATGAGATATTATTGTTCTATAAGAGATAATAAATAGACAGATTTCAGAAAAGCCTGAAAAGACTTATATGAACTTGAATGGGACTGATTAGATGAAGTTTTCTCAGTTTGAATCTAAGTCACATGATCCCTATTCCCAGAAATGGAAGATCAAGTCTTGAGCCTTGGGTTGTGGGGAGTCACATGGTCTCTAAAGATCAGACCCTCAGGAAGTGATATAATCCATGGGAAGCAGACAACATTGGTGACCATTGATCAAAGATGGTTACATCCTTTTAGTCTATCGAATGAAAGTGCTTGGGTCTTTTGCTATTTAAACCCCGACAAGCTAGAAGCTGGTCAGGTTCCACAAGCACATAGCAGGAGCTGGCATGGCTCGAGGTGTGTGTCTGGGCCTCTCCCTGCAGGGACTAAATAAACTCTTTGTACCCGAAGATGTCTCTGATTAGTTAATTTGGGAAAGGAAGTCTAGCACCAGTCCCACACAAACTGATGCTGATTGAGATGAGCAGAACCAGGAGAACATTGTACAGTAACAGTAACATTGTCCGATGATCATTTATGACAGATTTAGCTCTTCTCAACAATGCAACAATCCAAGACAGTTCCAGAGGAATCGTGATGGAAAGTGCTTCTTCATCCAGAGAAAGAACTATGGAGTCTGAATACCGATGGAATCATACTATTTTCACTTTTGTTGTTTTTTCTTTTATTGTGCTTTTTTTTCTTTTGTTCTGATTCTTTCATGACATAAATAATGTGGAAATATGTTTAACATGAATATACATGTATAGCCTATATCAGATTGCTTGCTGTTTTGAGGAAAGGGAAGGAGAAGGGAAAGAAGGGGGGAAATGGAAATCAAAATCTTAAGAGTAAATGTTGAAACTTTCAGTCTGGTCTGACTCTTTTTGTGACTTCTTTTGAGATTTCCTTGGCAAAGATGCTAGTGTAGTTTGCCATCTCCTCCTCATTTTACAGATAAGGCAGCTGAGGAAAACAGAGTTAAGTGACTTCCCAGGGTCACCTAGCTAGTAGCTAAAATTGAATTCAGGTCCTCCTGACTGCAGGCTGGGTACTTTATCCATGTACTCTCAGTTTTATCTAGTTCTCTTTTTAATGTATCATTGATGAAATGTGTTATGTGTCATTAAGATGAAATTTTTGTGTCATACTCCAATACCATTTTTTCCCATAAGCCTCATGGCCTATGTGGCAGTATTTTGCATAATTCAATGAGTTTTAGGAATATGTCCTGTTAGAGCAGAAATGACTATCTAACACCATGTAGCATACACTTATTAATCACCTAAAGTTTGCAGAGCATTATGCTCCATACTAGTGGAAATACCAACTCTACATAAGTTATTACTCCTCATGAACTTTTACAGGCTAATCACCCCTTCTGTAATTCACAAAATTACTCCAAAAATGCATCATCATCATAATTAGCATTTATATCACATATTAAGGATTGTAAAGCACTTTACAAACATTCTGTAATTTCATTTTTTTCAAGAATCCAACACCTGTATCCAATACATCTGGTTGATGTGTAAGGACAAGATTGGCAGGGATGAAGGGAGTTGAGTGGATACCTCACAAGATAAAACAGATTTTCTCTTTTTCCTGACATAGGAAGTGTTCCCATCAATGACATCACAGATCCTATCCAAGTCAAAATGTAGCAAAGATGAGGTTCTGGATATCCAGGAAAGAACTGAAGCACTGCTAGGATTTTATAATACTCCCTGAGTCAAGCAGAGAAGGGCACTGATGGGATCATCTCAGCCTTAAATAGGTCTTTTATTCTTAAGTAGGCCTACTGTTCAAAAGGATTTATGATTACAGTCCCACTCCAGGTGGAGGTCTCTAGTAACCCACCCCACCTTTATCATAGTATCCAATCAGAAAATCAAATCATAATGTCAAACCCCTGAGGTTATATTTTCCCTATAGAAGATGTGCTCATACTGTAGATCCTCCCTAAACTCCTTTTTAGGATTTTTAGGATTAGCCCTCCATGGTGTACTCCTGCTTTCTCCTTGTTATAACTAATTTCTTTCTGGGGTTAATCTTCTTGCTAAGCATCACAATAGTTAATGTCTTTTAGGATCCTGACAACTTTTAGGGTTAGCTCCATAATCCACCACTTGCCACACTTTAATGGCTTTTTTCTCTTGGTTAATTGTGAGTACCACTAAGGAGCTTGTCTTTCCTCTTGTTAAAAATCTCTTTTCCTAACATCAAGTGCTCTTGGATAGGTCGAGCAAATATAATAAAGATGGCAATACTACCTAAACTAATCTATCTATTTAGTGCTATACCAATCAAACTCCCAAGAGATTATTTAACTGAACTAGAAAAAATAATGACAAAATTCATCTGGAAAAACAAAAGGTCAAGAATTTCAAGGGAATTAATGAAAAAAAATGCAAATGAGGGTGGCCTAACTGCACCAGATCTAAAACTATATTATAAAGCAGTGGTCACCAAAACCATTTGGTACTGGATAAGAAATAGAGTAGTGGATCAGTGGAATAGGTTAGATTCACAGAACAAAATACTCAATAACAATTGTAATCTAGTGTTCGATAAACCCAAAGACCCCAGTTTTTGGGATAAAAACTCACTATTTGACAAAAACTGCTGGGATAATTGGAAACTGGTCTGGAAGAAATTAGGCATTGACCCACACCTAACACCATATACCAAGATAAGGTCAAAATGGATTCATGATCTAGGCATAAAGAATGATATTATAAACAAATTAGAACAATGTAGGATGGTTTACCTCTCAGACCTGTGGAGGGGGAAGGAATTTGTGACCAAAGAAGAACTAGAGGTCATCATTAATCACAAAATAGATAAGTTTGACTATATCAAGTTGAAAAGTTTTTGTACAAACAAAATGAATGCAGACAAGATTAGAAGGGTAGCAGTAAACTGGGAAAATATTTTTACATCCAAAGGTTCTGATAAAGGCCTCATTTCTAAAATATATAGAGAATTGACTCAAATATATAAGAATTCAAGCCATTCTCCAATTGACAAATGGTCAAAAGATATGAACAGACAATTTTCAGACGAAGAAATTGAAACTATTTCCGGTCACATGAAAAGGTGCTCCAAGTCACTATTGATCAGAGAAATGCAAATTAAGACAACTCTGAGATACCACTACACACCTGTCAGATTGGCTAAAATGACAGGAAATGATAATGATAGCTGTTGGAGGGGATGTGGGAAAACTGGGACACTGATACATTGTTGGTGGAACTGTGAACGGATCCAACCATTCTGGAGAGCAATTTGGAGCTATGCTCAAAGAGTTATCAAACAGTGCATACCCTTTGACCCAGCAGGGTTTCTACTGGGCCTATATCCCAAAGAGATTTTTAAGGAGGGAAAGGGACCCACATGTGCAAAAATGTTTGTGGCAGCCCTTTTTGTAGTGGCAAGAAACTGGAAATTGAAAAGATGCCCATCAATTGGAGAATGGCTGAATAAATTATGGTATATGAATGTTATGGAATATTATTGTTCTGTAAGAAATGACCAACAGAAGGATTTCAGAGAGGATTGGAGAGACTTGCATCAACTGATGCTGAGTGAAATCAGCAGAACCAGGAGAACATTATACACAGCAACAAGACTATACGATGATCAATTTTGATGGACATGGTTCTCTTCAACAATGATGTGATTCAAACCAGTTGTTCTGCGATGAAGATAGTCATATACATCCAGAGAGAGGCCTGTGGGAACTGAGAGTGAACCACAACACAGCATTTTAACGCTTTCTGTGAATATTTCCATGCATTCTGTTTTCCTTCTTAGGTTGTTTTTTTTCTTCTTCTCTTTCTAGATCTGATGTTTCTTGTGCAGTAAGATAACTGTATAGATATGTATACATGTATTGTACTTGTCATATAATTTATCCTATCTAGCATGTATTAGATTACCTGTCATCTAGGGGTGGGGGCGGGGGGAGGGAAAGGAAAAGCTTGGGAAAAAAAAGTTTTTTTGCAAAGGTCACTCATATGTTTTGCAAATAAAAAGCTTTATTAAAAAAAAAATAAAAAAAATAAAAATCTCTTTTCCTGCTTAAAAAAATTAGCAAACAAATAAATAAATCTTTGCCCTTTGATTTGGCGGTTTGTGCCTCCAAATTCTTTTGAGATGGCTCACAATACCAGCCTGTAACCCAAATATACTTTTGGGGTATCATCCTAAATTTCGTAAGCAATATTCTGGCAGGATTGAACTGGATCTTCATGGATTTTTTTTCTTTCTGTCTTCCAAGGAAATATCACAAGGTTTGGGATGGGGGTAAGATGAGGGTAGGGTCTTGAAGAGATCCAAGGGAAAAGATAGCAAAAGGGAGAGGGGAATAATGGCTCTCTTCCATAGCTGTGATAGAAGGATCCAAGGAGTTGAAAAGTATGTGAGAATGCTGGGATGAGGAATGATTTTTTTTTTTAGTTTTTATTTTTATTCCAAATTTGCCAAACAAAATGAAATGGACATTTCTATATTAATAGGATGAGAAGAGAGGATCATAAAACTGTAGATCTTGTCTTCTTAATTATATACTAGTTCAACCAAAAACTTTCAAATCATCCTGTTTGTCTTTTCTTCTTTCTACTGAGAGTAGTTTTCTAACAGTCAGACAGCAGCTCACCCAATTGGCAAGGTCAAATCCCAAGTGAGAAACGCTAAAGACATGGTAGTCTTTATTCCCCTGTCCTTGATCTTCTCCAACTTGAAGGAAGAAAAAAAGAGGAAAGAAAGGAAGGAAGGGAGGGGAAGAGAGAAGGAAGGAAGGAGGGAAAGAAGTATTGAGATTGTGAAGGAGGAACCCCAAAGTTCCAGAGCAGTGTAACAAGGTGTCTCAAAAGAATTTGCAGGCTTGAACCCATCTCCTAGTCAAGGGGCAAAGCTTTATTGCAATACAATATAATGCTATTACAAAGCAGACTGAACTCTAAGGGAATCCAGTAAAGAAACCTAAGCAAGGAGATACACTTATACAGTTTTTGATCATAGTTATGTTAATTCTATGGCCCGAGGGTAAGACTAGGAAGTAACCTCCAGATGAATTGAGGGTGGTCTCTGAAATTTGATTATTACTGACCAGATCCTCAATCAGCAATGAACTGAGAAATAGTATTATTCACTATTGTCTTAGGAGTTTGATCTATGGGAGTTTCCTGAGGCCAGAAGCTATCTGGCTAAGGAGTGGTCAGAATCAGATTGGGTGTGGGAGTTTCTTGAGTTAGAAGACCCAGGACCACTGACCCATTAGAACAGAAGCCCCCACGATCAGGGGACCTCAAAATCACATTAAATCAGAAGGAGAGAGAGAAGGAAAGAAAGAAAAGGGAGGAAGAAAGGAAAGGAGGGAAAAATATAAAAGAGAGAGGATAGAAAAAAGAGGGGAGAGATAGAGAAGAAGGAAAAAGAGAACAGAAGGAAATATGAAGGGCCCTTGGCTAATTAATAACCCTTCCAAAGAAACTTCTCATCAATATCCCAAAGAGGCTTGAAATTAAATTTTCAACTGATTGTAATCATCCTACATTTTTTTTCTTGCTTAGCATTCCACATTTTGTGTGGGAATAAAATTCCCTATTTCATACCTGATTCATGTTTTCATTCAGAGTCACTTCCTCCCCATCCTGGTGTTGGGGAAGAACCTTTAGACTAGATCCTGAGTGTTTGTTTATATAACAATTTAAGGTTTTTGTAAAGTGCTTTGCGAATATTATCTCGTTTTCTCTTGTCATTTCTGTTGGAATCCAAGGTAGAGGGATGCTCTGTTGGAGCACTAGGAAGACTTGTTTCCCTGTTGAGAAGACAGGAAACTCCACAGTAAAAACAACTCCAAAATCAAATTCAGAAGATATTTTTTATTAAATCTTTTTATTTGCAAAACATATATATAGGTAGTTCAACATTGACCCTTACAAAGTTTTCCATTACAAATTTTCCCCCCTAGTCCCCTCCCCTCCCCTAGATGGCAGGAAGTATACTACATGTTAATTATGTTAAAATACTTGACAAGTCGAATATATGAATACATATTTCCACACTTATCTTGCTGTGCAAGAAAAATCATATCTAAAACGAAAAAAAATCTGAAAAAGGAAACCCAATGCAAGCAAACATCAACAGAGAACATGAAAATATTATGTTGTGGTCAACATTTCATATCCCTCTCTCTGGTATATGGCTTTCTTCACTGAACAGTTGGAACTGGTTTGGAACATTTCACTGTTGAAGAGAGCCATGTCCATCAGAATTGATCATCATAGAGTCTTGTTGTTGCTGTGTATAATGATTTGGTTCTGATCATTTCACTCAGCATCAGCTCATGCAAGTCTCTCCAGGCCTCTCTGAAATCATCCTGCTGGTTGTTTCTTAAAGAACACTAATATTCTATGACATTCATACACCATATTTTATTCAGCCATTCTCCAATTGATGGGCATCCATTCAGTTTCCAGTTTCTAGCCGCTACAAAAAGGGATGCCACAAACATTCTTGCACATGTGGGTCCCTTTCCTTCCTTTAAGATCTCTTTGGGATATTAGCCCAATAGAAACACTGCTGGGTCAAAGGGTATGCACAGTTTGATAACTTTTTGAGCATAGTTCCAAATTGCTCTCCAGAATGGTTGGATCCTTTCACAGTTCCATCAACAATGTATCAGTGTCCCAGTTTACCCACATCCCCTCCAACATTTGTCATTATCTCTTCCTATCATATTAGCCAATCTGACAGGTGTATAGTGGTACCTCAGAGTTGTCTTAATTTGCAATTCTCTGATCAATAGTGATTTGGAGTATCTTTTGATATGACTAGAAATAGTATTAATTTCATCATCTGAAAATTGTCTGTTCATATCCTTTGACCATTTATTGATTGGAGAGTGGCTTGAATTCTTATAAATATGAGACAATTCTCTATATATTTTAGAAATGAGACCTTTATCAGAACCCTTAAATGTAAAGATGATTTCCCAATTTATTGCTTCCCTCCTAATCTTGTCTGCATTAGTTTTGTTTGTACAAAAACTTTTTAACTTAATACAGTCAAAATTATCTATCTCATGTTCAATTAAGAATTCCATTTCTTCTTTGGACATAAATTTATTCCATCTCCACAGGTCTGAGAGGTAAACTATCCTATGTTCCTCTAATTTGCTTACAATATCACTCTTTATATCTAGATCATGAACCCATTTAGATCTTATCTTGGTATGTGGTGTTAGGTGTGGGTCAAGCCCTAATTTCTTCCACACTTGTTTCCAATTTTCCCAGCAGTTTTTGTCAAATAGTGAGTACTTATCCCAGAAGCTAGGGTCTTTGAGTTTATCAAACACTAAATTGCTATAGTTTTTGCTTACTTTTTCCTGTGATCCTATCCTAAGCCACTGATTGATTACTCTATTTCTTTGCCAGTACCAAATGGTTTTGATGACCACTGCTTTATAATATAGTTTTAGATCTGGTTCAGCAAGGCCGCCTTCATCAGCCTTTTTTTTCATTAATTCTCTTGAAATTCTTGACGTTTTGTTCTTCCAAATGAATTTTGCTACTATTTTTTCTAGATCTGTAAAATAATTTCTTGGGAGCTGGATTGGGTATGGCACTAAATAAATAAATTAGTTTGGATAGTATTGTCATTTTTATTATATTCACTCAGCCTACCCATGTGCACTTGATGTTTTTCCAACTGATGAGGTCTGACTTTATTTGTGTGGAAAGTGTTTTGTAGTTTAGTTTGTATAGTTTCTGACTTTTCCTTGGCAGATAGATTCCCAAATATTTTATACTATCAACAGTTATTTTGAATGGAATTTCTTTTTGTATCTCTTGCTGCTGAACTTTGTTGGTAATATATAAAAATGCTGATTATTTATGGGGATTTATTTTGAATCCTGTAATTTTGCTAAAATTGTGAATTGTTTCTAGTAAATTTTTAGTTGAGTCTCTAGGGTTCTCTAAGTATACCATCATGTCATCTGCAAAGAGTGATAATTTGGTTTCCTCATTACCTACTCTAATTCCTTTTATCTCTTTTTCTTCTCTTATTGCCAAAGCTAACATTTCTAATACAATATTAAATAGTAATGGTGACAGTGGGCAGCCTTGTTTCATTCCTGATCTTATTCGGAATGGTTCAACTTTGCCTCCATTACATATGATGCTTGCTGATGGTTTTAAGTAGATGCTACTAATCATTTTCAGGAAAATCCCATTTATTCCTATACTCTCTAGTGTTTTTAATAGGAATGGGTGTTGGATTTTATAAAATGCTTTTTCTGCATCTATTGAGATAATCATATGAGTTTTGCTAGTTTGGTTATTAATATAATTGATTATGCTGATAGTTTTCCTAATATTGAACCAGCCCTGCATTCCTGGTATAAATCCTACTTGGTCATAGTGTATTATCGTGGTTTGATTTATCTAATTCTGAGAGAGCAAGGTTGAGATCCCCCACTAGTATAGTGCTGCCTTTTCTTCTTGCATCTCTCTTAATTTCTCCTTTAGGAATTTGGATGCTATACCACTTGGTGCATATATATTTAGTATTAATATTGCTGCATTATCTATGGTACCCTTTAGTAAAATATAGTTTCCTTCCTTATCTCTTTTGATTAGTTTTATCTTTGCTTTTACTTGATCTGAGATCAGAATTGCTACCCCTGGTTTTTTTTTTTTCACCTGAAGCATAATAGATTCTGCTCCAGCCTTTTACCTTCATCCTGTATGTGTTTTATGCTTTAGATGTGTTTCTTGTAAAAAAACATATTGTTGGATTCTGGTTTTTAATCCAGTCTGCTATCTGCTACCGCTTTATGGGAGAGTTCATCCCATTCACATTCATAGTTAAAATAACTAATTCTATATTTCTTGTCATCTTATTTACCCAAGTTATGTTTTTCTCTTTCCTCTCCCCTTTCTCCCTTCCCCTCTCCCCAGTGTTTTGCTTTTGATGACCACCTCCTCCAAACAGTCTTCCCCCCTTTAGAGCCCCTCCCCCCTTTTTACTCCTTTCCCCTGATTCTTCTATTTTCCCTTCTATTAGTCTATCCCTTTCTTTTCTCCTTTCCCTCCCACTTCCCTATAAGGAAGGACAAGTTTCTCTGTGAAACCAAATATGTCTGATATACTCTTTTAGAGCCCAATCTGATGAGAGTAAGATTTACACAATGCTCATTTCTCTCCCTTCTTTCCCTCAATTATATTAGGTTTTCTTTGCCTCTCATGAGATTTTGCCTTATTTTTACCTCCTTTTTTAACCTTATTTTACCACCTTTTCCCTCTTTTTCCCAGTATGATAGCCTTTCCAGCTCTAGTTTCTTTTTCATATTATCAAAGTAATATCAAATTATATCCCCATTTTTAAGTATACATATAGTAGAAATATAATTCTCAAGAATTCTTTCCTTTTTACCTTTTTATGCTTCTCTTGAGTTCTGTGTTTGGAGGTCAAATTTTTTGTTCAGATCTGGTCTTTTCATTAGAAATAGGTGAAATTCATCTATATCATTGAATTTCCATCTTCTTCCCTAGAAGATAATGCTCATTCTAGCTGGATAGGTTATTCTTGGCTGTAATCCAAGTTCTTTTGCCTTTTGGAATATCTGGTTCCAAGCCCTTCAATCCTTCAATGTGGAGTCTGACAGATCTTGTGTGATTCTAATTACAGTTCCTTGGTATTTGAATGGTTTCTTTCTAGCTGCCAGCAATATCTTTTCCTTGATGCAATAGTCCTGAAATTTGGCCATGATATTCCTTGGGGATTTAATTTTAGGGTCTCTTTCAGAAGGTGATTGGTGAATTCTTTCAATGGTGATTTTGCCTTCTGATTCTAAAACATCAAGGCAGTTTTCTTTCAAGATTTCCTGGAAGATAGTGTTTAGATTCTTTTTTTTCATCATGGCTTTCAGGAAGTCCAATAATTCTTGGATTGTCTCTCCTAGATGTATTTTCCAAGTCAGTTGTTTTTCCTAGGAGATATTTCATATTTTCTTCTATTTCTTCTTTTTTTTTGTTTTTGTTTTTGTTTGACTGATTTTGGAGTCTTATTGAGTCATTCACTTCCATTTGTTCAATTCTAATTTTTAATGTATTATTTTCTTCAAGTTACCTTTTTTAGCCCCTTTTGTAACTGGCCAATTGAATTTTTTTGTTCATTGCAGACTTTTCCCAATTCACCAATTTTGTTTTTCAGTGAATTGGTGTCTTTATCATATCTCTTTTGGAGGGCATTATATCCTTCATGCACTGATCTCAATTTATTTCCCCATTTTTCATCTAATTCTCTTTGAGATTCTTTATGCAATCTTCCGGGAAAGCCTTGTGAATGGAGGATCAGGTCATGTCTCTATTTGTGGCTTCCTCTTGAGTTTCTTTGCCTATAGGAACCTCAGGATCTGGGGTCTGCCCTTCTTTCTCTCCATAAAAGCTGTCTAAGGTGAGAGCTCTTTTCTGTTTCTTACTCATTTTTTTAAAGCTTGGTGGTCTGTATAAAGCAGAGAAGCGGCGGCTGTGGTAATTTGTGCTGGGGCAATTCAGCTAATTAACTTCTGGTCCTGGACTCTCTGGGCTGGGACTGGCATTTGCAATGGGCTACAAACTGCCTTTTACAAAAGGTAGATCTGCCAGAGCACCTGCCCGAAATCAGGGCTGAGTGTCCCAAGAGCCTCAGATAGACTCCCCAGATGTTTAGAATCTGCCACTCTGAGTCCTGCCCTGATTCCTGCCCTGTCTCCTGGAGCTGTGCCCTGCAAACTGCTTGACCCCCTGCCCGACTGAAACAGACCTGCTATGGAGCTCTTCAAAGGTACCTTCTGCAAGGAATGTTTTGTAGTCCAAATATTTGTGGATTCTTTGATTTAAAAATCAGTTCAGAGGCTTAATCTGTTGTGGGTTTGAGAGAAGGTCAGAGTAGGACACTGAGAGTCCTGTCTTCACTCTGCCATCTTGGCTCCACCCCCAGGAATCCAGAAGATATTAAAAGCAGAGATAAATGAAAGGAGCCAGGCCTTGTGTCCTTAGGCTTTTGGCACCATTGCTAGCCACTGTGCAGAAGTACAGGATGTCTCCAAAGTGTTAGACTTTAAGCATACCCTGTATATAGTAAAATAGTGACATTTAGTACACACACACACACACACACACACACACACAGAGCAGAGTAATTAAATGGAAAGTAATTAAAGAGGGCACTAGCAGTTCAGGGCATCTAGAATGGCTCTGATTTAAAGGTGAGGTTTGAGTTGAGTCTTAAAAGAAATGTCATATGGGATATTAAAGGTCATTGAGACCAATTTCACCATTCATCATTTTTATTTCATTTTTTTGAAAAACATTGTAAAAATTCTGAACTTAAGAACTCCCAAAAGGAACATTTCCTTACACATAGAAGAATACATAAAGAAAATTCTTGATGAAATCCTGAATCTCCATTTATGTAATAAATTCTATAGGATTGCTTTGCTTGTGATATGTGGGTTTCCTTCTATTTTTTTCCTGAGGCAATTGAGCTTAAGTGACTTGCCCAGGGTCACACAACTAGGAAGTGTTAAATCAGATTTGAACTCAGGTCCTTCTGAATTCAGGGCTGGTGCTCTTTCCATTGTACCACCTAGTTGCCCCATGTGTTTTTATAGTTATAAAATGATACCTTACAGAAATTTAATAATTACAAAGTATTCATATGCTTAAAATTGTAACATTTTATATATTATATTAGTGCTGGGGTTAATAAGGTAGTTAGATGGGCCATAAGGAAGGGCAATTGGCAGAAGAAGGGCTTTGTGAATTTAAATGCAATTGAAGTGGGCCCTAGTTGAATTCCCACAACGACTCCCTGAGGCAATCAGGAGGGGGCAGTAACAGCCCCTAGTGGGCCTTTTTGCTTTCCTTAAGTATTTATTGCAATGGGCCCTTGTTGAATTCTTTGTGAAATCCCATGCATTGACAAAATTATTATGACTCCTACAGTTACTATATTCAGTTAGAAGTCCAAGTTATGATGTCAACCCCTGAAGTTATTTTTCTCCTATAAAAGAACCTACTATACCCCACTTTTTCTTCTAACTCCTTTTAGGATCAACCAGCTTATTAAGGTTCACAACGGTTCTCTCTTTTTAGGAATTCTGCTCACTTAGCAAGTGTCACAATGGCTAACTCCATTTAGTGTTAGCCTACTTAGTAAGCATCACAATGGTTAACTGCTTTTTGGGAACTTAATTTGCCAGTCAATGGCATAATAATAAATTCTGTGCCTCTTGATTTGGAGATGGTCTAAGCCTACAAATTCTTTTAAGACATCTTACAACAGGGGCCTGAAACCCAAATATATTTTGGGAGCCTAACCCCCACTCCCCTACATTATTAACTTTTAAATATATTAACAATATAACAGTAAAATAAAAATGCCATATTCTATAATCATAGTCAATAAACATTTATGAGGCAACTATTGTGTGCTATGTGTTAAGTTCTGGGGATACAAAAAGAGGCAACAGACAATACTTGCCCTCAAGGAGCTCACAGACCAATGGGAGAGACAAGTGAACAAAATTTAGTCATGTCTGACTCTTTGCTACCCCATTTGGGATTTACTTTGCAAAGATACTGGAGTGGTTTGCTATTTCTTTCTCCAGCTCATTTTACAGATTGGGAAACTGAGGCAAATAGAATTAATTGATTTGTCCAAGGCACACAGCTAATAAGTGTCTGAGACCAGATTTGAACTCAAGAAGTTGATTCTTTCTGACTCCAGGCCTGGCATGCTATTCATTATAGCACCCTCTAGCTGCCCCTAAGCAAGTAAATACAAACAAATTATTAAGAAAGATAAGGAGGGGCAGCTAGGTGTCGCAGTGGATAGAGCACCAGCCCTGAAGTCAGGAGGACCTGAGTTCAAATCTGGTCTCAGACACCTAACATCTGTGTGACCCTGGGCAAGTCACTTAACCTCAATTGCCTCAGCAAAAAAAAAAAAGAAAGAAAGAAAAGAAAGGTACGGAACTAGAATTCAGAGAGATTGGGAAAGACTTCCTGTAAAAGATAGGATTCTTTGTTTGGACTAAAAAGCATTAGGAAAGTTAGTGGATAATGGGGGGGAGGGGGGGAAGTATCCCAGGCATTGAGGACAGAGGAAATGCCTAGATGCAATAGATAGGGCATCTTGTTCATGGAACAGTCAGGAAGCCCCAGTGTCACTGGGTTAAAGAATATATGTTGGGAAGGAAGAAGGAAGAAGACTGGAAAGGTAGGAGGGGTGATGAAGAACTATGAATGATAAACAAGAATTTTGTATAAGATTCTGGAAGCCACCTGAGTTTACTGAGTAGGGATGGGGGCAAGGGAGGAGATGATAGAGAATGTGGATGACATGGCCAGACCTGCTTATATAGTGTGCTTTATTATTTTTCACAATATACACTATTCATAATTATAGATTTATTATTTAAAATAATATGATTTATAAAACACCAATGCAAATATAAACACATCTTTATGATATATTTCTAGAGTAAATTCTTCATGCTATTTCCAAAACTACCCTGTGCTTTCTTCTGAACTTCCTTCTGTTTTTGCTGTGCTGTTATAATTATGAAATATTTGTTTACATATTTATAATTATAAATCACTTATATTCCATAATTATAAATTATATTTATATGATTTTATCTTGTGTTGTACATTATATTGTGATTATGACACATGAAGTTATATGATCACATATGGTATGTTTTATTAACTTATTAGAATTACAAATTGCTTAGGTTATAAAACACTTATACAATTATATAAAGATATATATATATATACTAATATTATATATTATATGCATATAATATATAAGATAAATTCTATATGTTATTTTGAAAACTGCCCAGGGCTTCCTTCTCTCCCCTTCTGTGCATTTAAAAAGTGTTAAGCTGTGTGCATTTAGGGTTAGGGTTTTTGGATATTGTTACTAACCTCCTCCCCATTACCTCTTCTCAATTAAAAAGAAAAAGAAGAAACTTTCAACAAATAGCATAATCAAGCAAAACAAATCCCCACAATCCACTCCATATTTTTACAGATGAAGAGATTTGAGATCCAGAGAAGATGAGATTTGTCAAAAGCTACAGAAAGCTAGTAAATGGGAGACCCATCTTTTGGCTCCAAGTCCAGCTTAGCTAGCATTTCTATAGTGCTTTAAGATTTGCAAAACTCTTTTTACAAATATTGAGCTCATTTGATCCTCACAACAACCTACCCTGGGAAGTAGGAGTTAATTTTATCCCCATTTTACAGATGAGGAAACTGAGGCTGAAAAAACATAAGTGACTTGTCCAGGGTCACATAGCTTGTGATTATCTGAGGCTGGATTTGAACTCAGGTCTTCTTGACCCTATTGTTGTTTTTGTTGTTCAGTCATAGCTGACTCTTTGTGATCCCATTCTGGGGATTTCTTGGCAACTCCAACTATACTGGAGTAGTTTGCCATTTCCTTCTCCAGATTATTTCACAGATGAGAAACTGAGGCAAACAGGGTTAAGTGACTTGCCCAGGGTCATCCAAGTAGTAAGTGTCTGAGGCCACATTAGAACTTAGGAAGATAAGTCTTCCCGACTCCAAGCCCAGAACTGTGTTCTCTGGCACCCCCTAGCGGCCCTCTTGACTCTAGGCCCATCTCATTTCTGCCTGTTTCACTTCTATAGTAACATCTGAACACAAATACACATACTCACCCTACCCCCACACACACACACACATACACCCCATTGCCACTCATTAGCTTTTCCACAACAGGCAGCAGTTGTGTAATGGAAAATACTCTGGAGCAGGATTGATGATGATGATGGTGATGGTGATGGTGATGGTGGTGATAGTGATAATAGTGATGATGGTGATGGTGATGATGATGATGATGATAGTGATGGTGATGGTGATGGTGGTGATAGTGATGGTGTTGGTGATGGTGCTGCTGCTGATGATGGTGGTGGAGTTGATGGTGGTGGTGATGATGATGGTAATGGTGGTGATGATGATGATGATGCTTTTTCTTTGTATCCTAGGTTCTTGGCCTGGGCATAGAAAGTACCCATAGATGCTTGTGTGATTATTTACTCCCCTCATGACCCAGCTCACCCCAGGACTATCTCATGTCCTGAATACTGAGGAAAGGATTGTTTCCCTACACTTATCTAATCCTCTTCCAGGGCCAACCTTAGGGTGTCTATTGAGTGAAGGAACAGAGCAGTGACCCCAGAGGAAAGCACTTGGATGTGTGAAGCCTAAAGGTTCTAAAGCAACAGCCAAAGATTGAGGACTGGCTGTTTATCTTTTTACACTCCCCCACCCTGGAAGAATCAATTGCTAACACCCTCAAAAGTTGCTGGATCCTGGGGCATCTAGGTGGCTCAGTGGATAGGTCCTGGAAGTCAGGAGGATCTGAGTTCAAATCTGGCCTCAGACACTTAACACTTCCATGTGACCCTGGGCAAGTCACTTAACCCCAATTGCCTCAGGAAAAAAAAAAGTGCTTGATCCTAGCCTTCATTGCCTCAGTAATTCAGCCACTAGGAGATCAGCAGCCAAACTCCCCTCTAGGAAAGGGGAAGATATAATTTGCTCCACAGCCATGTTCCCTTCTCCCCTAGGAAGGGGCTGAGGCCAGGAATACCGGAGACAGCAGATAAGACTATGAAAAATGGACAGAGGCTGATTTCCTACCAGGCATAGCCTGGAAAGTTGGGGCTCATCTGAGCTCCAAAAGAAAAGACAGGAAATGAGAGGGAAAAGTGACTAAGAGAAGTCAACCTGAGTTTGTCAGGGAGGAAGTGTGTCATGGTGGGAATAATGCTTGATTGAATACCTACATGCCCTACAATGAAATGTCCCCTCGGCTATTCCCCCTGTACCCCAATTTTTTATCTAAGCTTTATTGTCAAAACATATAAGGAATTGACCTTCCGACTTACTGTTCTTGCTATCATATGATCCTCCCCATTTCCTATGATCCTCCCATATGATCCTCCAGTCACCTGTCAAAGTGATGTTCCTAAATTGAAGGTCTTACCACATCACTCCAGCACTACCCTGACTCAGTGGCTCCCTATTGCCTCCAGGATTAAATATAAAATCTGGTATTCAAAGCCCTTCATAACCTATCCTCTATTTATCCACTTCTTACAGCATGCGCGCGCGCACGCACACACACACATACACACACACATATCCTTTTCCTTATTCCTTGAACAAGACATTTTCTCCTACTCCTGGATATTTTTCCTGCCTATCCTCCATGCCTAGAATGTTCTTCCCCTTTGCAGTAAATCATAAGCAACTTGAGGATGGGAACTATCTTTTTTTTCTGAGGCAATTGGGGTTAAGTGACTTGCCTAGGATCACACATCTAGGAAGCATTAAGTGTCTGAGACTGGATTTGAACTCAGGTCCTCCTGACTTTAGGTCTGATGGTGATGATGCAGTCTATCTACTGCACCAACCAGCTGCCTCTGGGAACTAACTTTCATCATTTTTGTATGCTCAGAGCTTAGCACAGTACCTGCCACAGACACATAGTAAATGTTTCTTTGCTGACATATATGTATATTTGTGTCTACACACACACACACACACACACACACACACAAGTTCATTGAGGGTGGAAGCTAGTTCATCTGTTAGAATGTAAGGTCCTTGAGGGCCATTTCATTTTTGTCTTTGTGTCTCTAGAGGCCAGCAGGCACGTAGTAGACCATTAATGGGTACTTGTCTCATTGACTCATTTTACAGAAGAGGAAACTGAGGTAAATGGGGTTTAAGGCAAGCATAGCTAGGGAGGCCAGATTGGAATTCATGAATCAGTCGGCCTGGCATTCTATGCACTATGGCGCCACCTAGTGTCCCAACCAAAAAATATTGATGTTGATTTAACAATTGATGAGGAGCTATCCCTCCTTATCTGACCTCCCTATCTGAGAATTTGGCCTGGCCACTGGCCAAACCAAACAGCCACATAATCCAGCTCATGTTTCTCTCCAACTTTCCTTTTTCATGCTTCCTTCAACACAAGAGAGAAACTAGAATCTATCCAAGTAACTAATTAATTGGTAAGCATTTACCAAATGGTTGGTATCTAAGTTCTAAGCACATACTTATTGCCAGGAAATGTACTATGTTTGGGATTTGGGACAAATTAAGGCCTTGACCTCCAGAAGAATGAAATCTAACTTGAGTTTTCATTAAAACCTTGTAATCTGGTTGCCTCATTCATTGCCTACTGAATGCTGAGACCCTGGGGTAGCTGCCCACCTTTCGATGGACCCAAATAAACTCACCTCCCAGTTCATCCAAACACATGAAGTTTTTAAAAAGTGAGGGGACAAGACCTTCTCAGAGGTTGGGCCCCACAATCAAAGAAGCCAGGCTCCAGGATCATCTGGTACAGCCCATAAGCATCCCTCTACTTCTTCCCCCAATTATTTGACTGTGGGAGACAGAGATGGCCCTTTCTGTTATACTGTTCCTTTTTCAAGAAACTACTGTCTGAAAGGGTAACAGACCAAACTTTTCTCTCCTTCCTTTAATTGGGACTTTGGGAGTCCAGAAACCAAGAGAAGAGATCCAAGTTGGAGCACGGGGTGGGAGAGAGCTGGGTTTTGGGGGGAGATTTATATGGAGAAAATATAATGAAACAATGAGCCCTCGACCAGAGCTTCTAAAACTTTTTCCATTTGTGATCCCTTTTCATTTGAGAAACTTTATATGATCCCAGGTATAAAATAGGTATACAAATCAGACATTTATTGATAATAAATCATCACGATCAACTCTGATGGACGTGGCTCTTCTCAACAATGAGGTGATTCAGGCCAATTTCAATAGACGTGATGGAGAGAGCCATCTACATTCAGAAAGAATTCTATCTATGGGGACTAAGTGTGAATCATAGCATAGTTTTTTCACCTTTTTTGTTATTTCCTTGCTTTTTTCTCTCATTTTTTCCCTTTTTGATCTGATTTTTCTTGTGCATGATAATGTGGAAATATGTTTAGAAGAATTGCACAGGTTTAACATATTGGATTACTTGCCATCTAGGAGAGAGGGAGAAGGGGAAGGGAGAAAAACTTGAAACACAAGGTTTTGCCAGGGTGAATGTTGAAAACTATCTTTGCATGTATTTTGAAAATAAAAACCTATTTTCTTAAAAAAAAATAATAAATCATCATTTCCCAGCCCCCACATTCAGTTATGAGAGCCAATCATGAACCACAGTTTAAGAAGCTAGGTTCTAGACCATGCATGAGCTACTCTGAAGCATATTTTTTTTAATATTAAAGCTTTTTTTTAATATATATGCACTTTTCAACATTCACCCCTGCAAAATCTTGTGTTCCAAATTTTTTTCCCTCCCTTCCTCCCACCTCCTTCCTCAGACAGCAAGTAATCCAATAAATGTTAAACATATGCAATTCTTCTATACATTTTTCTAGTTACACATCTGAAGCATATTCTTACTGGGATTTGTGAGCTGAGTGGAAGAGCTACCCTCTCCATGTACTTTGCCCCTGAGAGATGGAACAAAAAAAAAATCCCTCTTTTCCCCCATTCTTTTTTTGCTGAGGCAATTGGGGTTAAGTGACTTGCCCAGGGTCACACAGCTAGGGAATGTTAAGTGTCTGAGACCAGATTTGAACTCAGGTCCTCCTGACTTCAGGGCTGGTGCTCTATCCACTGCGCCACCTAGCTGCCCCTCATTCTTGATGAGTCTTATAATCGAAAAGGCTCGACGCTAACTCCTCTCTGTAGGTGACTTTGGTCAGAGGAAGGGGGGAGCAGTGGGTGATTTTAATACTTCTTTTAAAGGTAATGATTGAAGATCTGTGTTACACACATGAACATGCCTTACTGAGCTCCAGGGCCCTCTACCAAACACTTCTAGAATCAAATACTAACTCCACTCTTTGGCTTTTCAAGCTTTTCATAACCTGGACTTTTCCTCCCTTTACTTCCTTACATCTTCCTCTCCACCATATACTCTATAACTCAGCTATACCAAGATCTACTTAAAGTTGTTCAAACAAGAGATTTCATTTCCTTCTTACAACATTCATAATTGAAGAAAATGTTAATTTTCAGCTGAGGAATTAGTGAAAATAAAAATATCATTTGTTCTTCCCATCCAAATTCACAAACTCTGAAATTTATCCATAGACACATTGAAAGTCTGGATCTCAGGATTAAAAACATTGTCTTAGAGGTCTCCAAGTCAGCAAACCTGGGGATGACGGGTAGGGAGTAAGGGGAGAGGGCTTCTGGGAGTGCAGACATTCTGCTCAAGGTATATGAACTTAAATAAGTCATTGGAAGTGCTAAGCCTGTTTCTACATCTGTAAAATGAAATAGATTGCATGAAATGAGAAGTCCCTTTTTCTCCTCTAATATTCTGGGAATTACTAGCTCTTAAAAACCAGCTCTCCCAACTGCTCTCCTTCCCTGTCTGAACCTAAATCCATCCTCCCAAATGGACCAACCCTGCTAAAGACCATGTCTAGGAGCTTCTACCCAATCCTAAATGCCAACAGAATCCTGCCCTTTCACCTAACTCTGAAACCCCCCTCCCCTCTTATTATGAGAACTGTAATCATATCAGTCAATACTATTATCATTTGTGGAAAGAGCATGTCAGTGAACTCTGATTTCCCTGACCCAAACTTCCTTCCCACTCTACCATTTACCAATATAGGATGTCTTCAAAATCCCAGTGCAGTTTAGTTATTAAAGTTTAAATCTGAACTAAGAGTTTTGGGATATTCTGTATACGTTGGCTCTCCCTATTAGAACGGAAACTCCTCGGAAGCAAGGGGTATCTTGATTTTCTGTATTTTCCCAGCACTTAGCCTGAAAATGCTTAATAAATGACTTCTCATTCATTCGTCTTACCTTGATAAAGACATTTCCAAACAGAAGAATTAGCCATACATAAATCACTTTTAAAAAAAACTTTTTAATTAATAAAGAGGGAGGCAAGAAAGAAAGAAGTATTCATTTAAATAACTATTGCAGAAAAGGAGATCTGGGTCAGCTGATGAGATCCACATCTCCCAGAACAGGATTCCATGATGATACAAAAGAAATAAATTATTTTGTTCAATACTGTTTGGCGTGACTGCATTTCCCCCCATCTTCTAAACACTCAGAACAGCCTCTTCCTCAAGATGGACTAGCAAGCCCCCCGTGTCACTCTGGGATTGAGTGGGGGAGGCAGAGCAGTAAAATCTACCCCGTCCTAGCCATCTCGTTCTTACTCCCCTTTCCTTGGGACTGACTGGGAGAAAGGTCTACACTGTCCAGCCCCATCAGGTCAGGGTTTTCTCAACCATCCTAGAAGGGCCTGCCTTTGAGTTCTTGCCCAAAAGAGGCTGGGAGTGTGTGAGTGTGAGTGTGTGTGTCTGCCTGCCCAGGAGGAACTGTGGAGACCGAATCAGTGCTGAGTGAGGAGCTCCTTCTAGCGGTGGGGCAGCTTCACAGAAGCCTTAGCTCCCTCCCTTCCCAAGCTCCCCTGACTCTCAAGGGCTAGGTCTTCCCTTGGGGAGATAGCTGAGTTTAAGGCAGCCAAGCAGATATTCAAAAATGTAACCCTTGGCTGCCCTTTCCAGAGCTGAAGCGGGCAGGGGGTGGGTGGAGACCCCAAGTGAAGGGATGAAGGGGAGGAGGCATGCAGTGGGGGCAGGCGCCCCCCTCCCCAGCAAGGCTCCTGGCTAAGTTGCATGGCTAGCTTAAAACAAAATGAAAAAAAAAAGCGCCCCCTCCCCCTTTGGTGCCCAAGCCAAGGCTGGCAGCTTCAGGTTAGCTACTCGGTGAAATGGAAGCAGATTCCGCACCCTCCCCCCAAGCCAACAGGCTTCCCATCCCTGCCTGGCACGGTGGAGAGAAGTGGGAAGAAATGCATGCACCAAGCTGGTGAGTAGTAAGAATCCCTTAGCTAGAACTTCCTGGAAGGGTCGCTCCCCAGAGCTGGTCCAAGAAGTACAGAAACAGTGGGGTTTCCATCCCCAGGGATTTCTCTGCCTCAGGGCTTCCCCTTGGAGCAGGGTACGGAAGAGGGAAGGCCAAGGGTCAAGAAGGGGAACAGGAGGGGCTGAAGTGATTGTGAATTGAAGGCCTGTTGGATTTGAGGTGCCTGGGCTCCCCCCCCCAGTGCCTGGGGCCATGATACTTGCACCTCCTGCTCTAGGATCTCTCCATGGCCAGCCCCCAAGGAAGGGCTGACTTCCCAAATGAGAAGTTGGGAGCTCCAGCTAAGTCTCTCCCATAGGGAGGCAGTTAAGTGCTGATCCAAGGGTTGAGGAGGTTGAGATGGAAGAATCAGAATGAGGGCAACCCATAGCTCCTTGGGCTCAGGGTTCCCACTATGATTGCATTTTGCTTCAGTGGGGTCTACTCCACCCTCCAGCCCTGAGGAAATAAAGGAAATATCCTGGATCAACTGTGGGTATGTGCCTAGAGAGTTGGGGTGGGGGGGAACTCCCGCTTGATTTCTTGGTCAAAGCTACCCATAAGCACAAGAGACCAGAGTACCATCTTTCCCTAACCCATTGGATAATGTCTGAGAGGACGTGGAAAGCTTTGGGGTGATCCTTCCCTCTCCTTCCTCTCCAAAGAGGCCAGAAGAGGGTAACAGCAAATGGGAGAAGTATCCTTGTCCAACACACTCATAGTTGGGTGAACTAGGAAGAACACCCCCAGCCTTCTCCTCTGTGTCAAGGAACGGCCTCCAGAAATAGGGATGCTGCTCTCTACTCCCAGGGGACTGCCCACTGCAGCTTCCAACATGGGGATTGTTTAAACCAACCAGTTTGCCTTAAATTTAAAATAATAATAATAATAATAATTCCACACCAAAAAAAAATACCCCTATCCAAAAAGTATAGAAGGGGAGAGTAGCCACTGGCTCGACTCTGAAGGTCACTTGCCTCTGCCAGAGCCCCTGGGTCACAGCAATCATCAGTCCCAGGCATTGGATTCACCTGTGAGTCCTTCATGATTGGTTTGGAGAACAAAAGCCTCCACTCCATCACCCTGTGATTGGGACCAGAAGTCCGCCTTTCTCCAGACTTCTCATAATTGGTTGGGGGGAGGGAAGACAAATGCTCCTGATTGGTTTCAGAGACTCCAAGTGGAGTCGCTCATGATTGACTGGGGAACTTCAACACTCCTCTGGGACAGAGCAGGTTCCCCTGTGAGTGGCCTCCAGGCTGAAGCAAGAGAGAGAGCTGTGGGTCCCTTGCACCTCTGGCCACAGCAGCAGAAAGGTACAGTTGGGTGGCCAGGGCTCAGTTGCCCCGATAGACCTCAATCTTGCTGGCCTTGGCCAGCATGTCAATGATGTGGGCTTCAAAGTCCGCATCGTGTACCCCCGTCTTCCGGAATTCCCCAGCATAGCGGTTATTCTCCCAGTAATGGTGCCAGTTGCCTCGACTGTCTGCCCCAAACCCGTAGACGTTCACCTGAGATCAGAAGTAAAGAAGGTATGGGTCAGCTGAAAGGCAGAAATAGAGTTAAAAGGGTTTAGATCAGGGGCTTGACCTTCTCCCTTCACACAGGGCTTTCCTTTCTCCGAGGGTCTTTGGATAGTCTCACATCACTCACCCAGTGAACAGCCACAGGTTTCAGTAAGGAAAGATGCACTGATAGGAGGTTTAGGCTCAAAGTGCCAGTTGGGGACACTGGTTACTTTGTATTAGGGGGTCAATTTTAGCTACACGAAACAATGCCCAAAACTCCAAGTCTTGAGTTCAAATCCAGCTTCATATACTTATTAATTTTGTGTGACCCTGGGCAAATTCCCTCTGTTTGCCTCAGTTTCCTCATTTGTAAAATGAGGATAATAATAGCACCTACCTCCCACGGTTGCTATGAGGATAAAATGAGATCGTCATAAAGAGCGGCTGAGATGCACAGCTCACATAAGTATTATATAAATGTTTGCTATTATTAATCTATTTATTAATTTAGTATCTTAAGGATTTGTAGTCTCAGACCAGGGAGAGATCAAAACTGGTCAGTTTCTGCCCAGTAATCTCAAATCCCCAATGTGACACAGAATCCTCTGGAACCTAGGAAGACCAGAACGTGGTCTTTGTACCCTAAATTTGGAACTTTCCCACCTCAGAGGACATGGCGAGAGAAAGTACTCAAGATCCCTTGGCTCACTTACCTCATCACACACATGTAAAGCAAAGAAGAGCACTAGCATGCCTGTGGAAGGATAGCGCCCGTGATGCTCTGTCCACCTGTCATGAATATACTTGAAGAAGGCTGGGTTGTAGATCTGGACCTGGGAGATGAGAAGCCAACTATTCAGGGGAAGGCTGGGGAGGGAAGTGGGGAGGGAGGAAGAAGAGGGGTTTCCTTCTATCAACAACTTTTAATTGACCCTGGTAGTTCCTGATGTCTGTGACCGGGCCTCATCCCTCACAAGGAAGGTCTTTGATAAAGGACACCTGAAGGTTATCAGCAGATAGGGGTCAAAGAGCCAACAGAGGCCCTGAAGTAGGGGTCCCATTGTCTAGAATAGGTACTTCCATCTTTGGGGATATACCAACAATTCTTCTCTGTACTAAAAATATTTAAAAATGAGTCTATCCCGGGATCTGATATCAAACTACTACTTCTATCTAATAGAGGAAAAGCTAGAGAGCCAGGTAATGCAGTGGAGAAATTTCCCAGTCAGGAAAACTGCAGTTCAAATCCAGCCTCAGACACTTATTGGCTGTGTGATCTGGGCAAGTCACTTAACTTTTGCCTCAGTTTCTAAATCTATCAAATGAAGATGATAATAATAGCATCTCGCTCAAAAGGTTACTCAGCACATCAATACTTATTCCTTCCCTTTCCCCTCCCTCTAAAGCAGAATCAGCCTACCTTTTCCTTGTCCACTCGGAGGAAGGATTTCACAGGGGCATAGGTGCTGTAAACAGAGAGAAGGTCATATTTAATATGGGGAGGAAGTCCTCACCCTAATCTCAGAACTCGTCTCCCAATTCTAATTGGCTCTGCATCCACTGAAGGATTCATCTTCCTCACTGGAATGCTTCATTGAATTGAGTAAACTACAGTTAAGAGTGAGAATCAAGAGTCCTTTCTCTGCTATTTACCCACTGCACTGGGGAGCTCCTTTCCCTTAGTTTCTACCCAGTAGGGTACAACATAGAAGTAGTCCTTGGATAACCCTAATTAACTCAACTAGTACTCCAGATCTAGCCTCACCACTGAGCCCTCCTCGGCCTTTCAGCTGAGTATGGTGCTAGGGATTCTAAGACCTAGATCCCAGGGTGAGAGACTGCCCCCGTACCTCAAAGATCCCTTCCCTTATTTCTACCCAGAAGGTTACAACACTGAAGTAGTCCTTAGACAACCCTAACTAACTCAACTAGCACTCCAAATCTAATCTCACCACTGAGCCCTCCTCGGTCTTTCAACTGAGTGTGCTAGGGGTTCCAAGATCCAGATCCAGGGTGAGAAACTCCTTTACCCCAAAGCCTTTTTAAAAACCTCCCCCTCCCCATCCCCAAGGAGAAGAGTCTCACAATCGGATCTGTCCTGTGGACAGGGCACTGGCAATCCATAATAAGTCCAGGGCCTTGAAGGGAACCAACACAAAGCTAACATTGGCAGGCAGGTTCTTGGCACTCTCTGGGTACATGAAGTGATGGGTGGTCCGGCTGCCAACATCTTGCTCAAAGCCCACTGTTGGGGCTTGGTTCATCCTGAGAGGGAGAGAAATGGGACAGAGAGCTTAGGAGATAAGGCTGAACTCCAGAATTCTCACACCTGGGTCAGAGAGGCCTAACACAGGAAAGCTTTAATATGTCCCCCCTCTTGAATCCTCGGTCCTGAAGGAACTGCTCTACCTGGCAAGTCCAGCCTAGTCATGGTCCAGGAACCATTTAACCATATTCCTAAGAGATATGAATTTTGTGTGTGGTTCCAGTCGGTATCACCCCCAGTCCACGCTCAGGTCTCTCCTTCTAGACAGCTGAACCAATCATCTCTCTTGGTTCCCAGCTTCTATTTTCAGTCCAAGTCTAATTCCCTTGGTCTCTTATGATGTCTAACTCCTAATGAACTTTAAAAACCCTTCTCTTTTCCTGACATCTGAAACCTGACTAGATGCTTGGGTTTCCCTTTCACTATCATTCTTTGAGACTCAGAAACACTTTGGCTGTCCTTGGAAAAGGCAGAAAGGCATCTCTACCTATTACCAATTAGTTGTTAAGTATATCTATACGGACAAGAAAATGATTATTTGTAGTTAAACTGACTATGGGGAACAGTGTGCTATTAGGCCATAGTTAAGCAGGGGAAGTGAGATGCTCAGGTGTGAGCTTAGCTGGAGATGATGGCTGAACCAATGGACCAGGTAGTCAACTTCATTTTTATTTTTCATTCTGATTAAGAAACAGGCTGGTAAGAAAAGGCTGCCTTGGGCCAGGAGCCAGGAAACTTGCTGAGGCCTCTGGATGAAGAGAAAGAGCAAAGGTAAGAAGTCTCTCCAAGAGGACTTAAGAGAACTCACCAATAGCCACTTCACACAGGAGATGGTACATGGAAGTGTGGTTAGTCCAGAAGCCCCAAAATTCTGTTCCTAGAATTGCAATGCTAGAGGGGGTTTCTATGGAAACATCTTTTCTTAAGCACTCAATGACCCAGCAGACCAGAGGGATTTTAGACATGTTGTGTATTCTTCTCCAAGGTCATAGCCTTGGCTCTTGGCCAAAGAATCAGAGGCCAGAGCCTCCATCCTCATATCAGTTATACAGGACTCTCCTGGGACTATCTAAAATCCTAGAAAACTTCCCTCCATACACTGGAAGGACTTGACTTTTCAAAATCCAGGCAGGGAGAAGAGATTGAAGATGGAAATCTGAGCAGACTAGGAGTTGGATATTTGGAAATCTTACTCAATCTGGAGAGACCAACCCTTTAACTGGTAGGTTCCAAGGCAGAAGGCTCTCTGTGGCTAATTCAGGACCTCTCCTGGACCTCTGTTTCAGGAAAATACAACATCAAAGAGACATTGCCACCTCCTTATCACCCAGGGAGATAATACACATAAAAATGGATAAGAGCTTACTTCCATGGCACCAGAATGTTTAGCATATTTATTGAATCACTTTTCAGTCATGTTCCACTTTTCATAAACTCATTTGGGGTTTTCTTGGCAAGGACACTATAGTGATTTGCCATTTCTTTCTTCCAGGAGGAGAAATATAGCACATAGTAGGTGCTTAATAAATGCTTGGTAGTAGCCAAGTGGTGTTTTGGATAGAGACTGACCCTAGAGTCAGGAGGACCCGAGTTCAAGTCCTCAGATACTATGTGACTCTGGGCAAGTCACTTCACCCTGTTAGCCTCAATTTCCTCATCTGTAAAATGAGCTGAAGGAGGACATAGCAAATCAGTCCAGTATGTCTGCCGATAAAACCTCCCAAAAAGTCAGACATGACTTCAACAATAACAACAAAGAAATGCTTTCTGCCTGCCTGCCTGCCTGATGGGAAACCCTTTTACCCATACTCCTGCTGTTCCATCACTTTAAAGGGACCATATAGAAATCACCTGTACCTTCATTCCCCAACCTTTCATTAGGTTTTCCATCTAATGTCTCTTCTGGGGACCCAAGGCACATTCCCAGATGCTAACAATGAACAAACGGACACTTTAGTTCAAGGGCTTCAGTTCAGTGGAGGAAAGGGTGGAAAGCTTCAAATACTCTGGGAAATCTGTTAGTGGCCCATCCTGACCTCATACTTTGCAAAGCTATTGCTCTTGTGTGGAAGATAACATAATAATAGATCCATGACATAAAAGAACTGGAAAGTATTTCAGAAGCTGAAGCCCAAGGAGTGTGTCTCAAAGGTGGGATTTGAATACTTTGCCATTGGGCCACACTGCTTCTGTATAAAAAATTCAGTCCACATAATGTGCTGAGGGTGGTCCAGAATTCTCAAAATACTTGCCTCTTGGCAGCTAGATGGTGCAGTGGTTAGAACACTGGCTCTGAGTGCAAATTCTGCTTCAGATATTCATTAGCTGTGTGGCCCTAGACAAGTGTCTTAATTTTTCTCTGCCTCAGTTTCCTCATCTGTAAAATTGGGATAATAATAGCACCTGCTTCATAGGGTGGTCATGAGGATTAAATGAAATAACATGTAGCACTCTGCAAAAAGTGCTACATGAATACTGTTATTATGTTGCCCAAGTTTCTTTAGGGTGTGTCACAGATTGTATGAAATTTCCCCTTCCAGTCAAATGTGTATGCCCAAGACTCCCAGAAGTGCTCCTCTGGAGGCTAGATTGAGGCTGGTGACTTTGCACAGCTCTGTCCCACTTAAATCCAATTCACTTGCTAGTGAAGACATCACCCTGCTCATGTCATTGGTCCCCTTCAAGAACGAAGGATGAACAACAATAAATGTTCCCAACTCAAATGTTCAGGGTGCTTCGATTCTTCAGAGCAAAGAAGAATAGTTTGAGAAATATTGGCATAGATTAATGGAATCGCCTTAACCCTGCCCTTGAGTATTTTTTTATATGGGCAGCTAGATGGCGCTTGGAACCAGAAAGATATCCTTGAATTCAAATCTGGTATCAGACATTTACTAACTGTAACCCTAAGCAAGTCACTTAATCCCTTTTTGCCTCAGTTTCCTCATCTGTAAAATGAGCTGAAAAAGAAAATGCCCCACCCCACCCCCCCCAAAAAAAAGCCTACATGGAATAATGGAGAGTTGGACACAATGAAAAATGGCTTAATCACAACAAATCTTTACTCTCTTTCTGCAGAAGAGTCACAAAAGGGAAGGGCAGGGCGTCAAGTGTAATAAAACTCTCAGGCAAAAAGGGATTTGAGGAAACTTGGGGTTTTCTAAATACCCTGATTCATTCAAATGAACCCTCTTCTGGCAGAGAAAATGGAGGCTCCTCTGTGTTCCCCTGAGTGAGGGGTAGAAGAGTCTCAGATAGATAGACACATTGCTGTCTTGGTGTTGCCATGGGAACAAAACCCTACAGAAGCCTTGAGACAAGGCTCTTCCTCTTTCTTCCCAAGGATCTCAGGCTTCCTAGGATGCTGATTCTAGGAGATGACTGGGAGGAACAGAGAACTTTCAAGCTATTTATCCTTCTGACTCCTCCTGTGTAGGCTTTCACTTTCTAATCCCAGTAGGAAAATAGCAATTCAGGAGCAGATGGAGGGCATTTAAAAAAAAAATAGGACTTGGAGGTAATTTTTTTAAATATTCAAGTCTCTGATATGTCTAACCTGTATCAAATTGTTTGCCTTCTCAATGAGGGGGAAAGGAGAGAAAAGAGAAAGAATTTGAAACTCAATTTTAAAATTTGTTTTTACGTGCAATTGGGGGAAATTAAAATATTTTAAAAAGTAAAAAATAAAATAAAAGTAAAATAAAATATTTGTCTCGGGAAGGTAAAAGGATAAAAATGTGCAATAAAGGGCCTTGGCAGATGCTCTCAGTAGGACTCAGCAAGCAAGATTGGATAGAGCAGCTGGCTCTTTTCAGCTAACTCTGCAGAGGCTTAGGAATTGGGCTCGGGCCACTTTCAAGTTACAAAATGAACCATACTGGGCAAATAGCCTAAAGAGCTAAAGGTAAAAAGAAAAAGCCTCAAATGCACACAAATATTCAATGCAGCACTTTTTACTATAGCAAAGAAATGCAATCGAATGGATTTGTGCCATAAGAAATGACAGAAGCAATAGATTTAGAGAAACCTGGAAAGGCTTGTATGAACTGATACAGAGTAAAGTAAACAGAACCAAGAGAACAGTTTATACAATGACAATGATAATGTGAAGGAAAACAACACTCATCAACCATAATTCTAGAGAAGTGAGGATGAGGAATGCTTCCTTATAGAGTTGGCAGGCTAGATACAGTCAATATGGGGAGCTGTTTTGTATAACTTTGCTCATTTGTTAGAAGGAATTGTTTTAAAATTTTGTGGAGGAAAATTGGAGAGGAGAATGGGAAGGAAGGAAGGAAACAAGGAAGGAGAGGAAAAAAGAAAGGAAAAGGAGGAAATAAGAAAGAAAGAAAAGGAGAAAGAGAAAGAAAAGAATGAAGGAAGTAAAAGAAAAAAGGAAGGAGGGAAGAAAGAAAGCAAGGAAGAGAAGAAAGGAAGGAAAAGAAGAGAAAGGAAGGAAGGAAGGGAGAGAGGGAGGGAGGGAGGAAGAAAAAGGAAGGAAGGTAGGAAGGCAGGAAAAGAAAAAAGGAAGAGGAGGAAAAAAGGGAGGAAAAGGAAGAAAGAAATAAAAATGAGGGAGGGAGGGAGGCAGGCAGGTAAGAAGGGAAGGAAGAGAAAGTAGTGTGTGTACGTGTGTGTGTGTGTGTGTGTGTGTGTGTGTGTGTGTGTGTATAACTGGCTTCAGCTGCCCCATCCATCTCCACTAGGGAGACTCCACTTGACCAGCCTCTCTCAGGCTCTTCCCCTTGGTCCCACCATCCTTTCTGGTAAAGCTCACCTCATGATAAAGTTGTGTCCATCAACGTCCCTCCCATAGCCGGAGCCACGCAGATTGCCTGAGTTTCCGACCACAGCACAGCGCCGGCACTTGTGGGGGTCCCGGAAGCGGTAGGGGTTCTCCCCTGGCACAATCTGGAACAGCTTCTCCAGCACCTCATTGGTGTTATGGGATTTGAACTGGGGCTGCAGCATCTGTGAAGATAGAAGACAAAGGGCTGCAGCCAGGAAAGGAAGGCCAGCTTTGGGGAGCTTGGGTTTCTGTCTGCCCTTGTCTCCTTCAGTCTTCGGTCATGTCTGGTGCCCAGAGCCTCCCCACTTGGCATACTACTTAGGCCTACTCTTTCACAGGCCGTGCCAAATGCCTTCCCCTCCCTCATTAGTATTCTCCTGCCCTTGTATCCCATTCTGTCTTGGGGCCCTGCTCTCTCCTGATAAACTACCCTCGCTGAAGCGTTAACGAGTTAATGTGCTACTCATTACCAGGTAATGTACTGGCATTGGAAGAGGTGCCTCAAGCCAGTTTCAGACACTAGCCTCAATGTCACTTGGATCACACGAGCAGGCCCCTGCCTCCTCCATGGAAGGCCTCCAGGGCCATACAGGAGAGAGAGGCTGCTTTCATGTTCCTTTCCAAAAGTCGACAGAAGGTACTCCAGGCCAGTGGCTAGGTACAGTGAGCTCAGAACTAGAGAGTAAGAAAAGCATGGGGAAAAGAGACCAGAAAAGGATGGGCAGATCAAAAGATGCCCTGGGTAGGCACTTCAGAACCTATGGCTGACCCAGAGGCCTGGAGCCACTAGGCTAGGTTTAGAAGTTTGGGGCACAATTATCACAAGATCAATGACCAGCAATGTGGGGAGAGGGCTCACACAAGCAATTACTTGAGCCTAGCACTGAATCTCAAAAGTTACTGAGGAGACAGCTAGATGGCACAGTAGACAGAGCACTGGCTCTGGAGCCAAGGGGATCTGAGTTCAAATACAGCCTCAAAAACTTTAACACTTCCAGCTACCTGACCCTAAACAAGTCCCTTAGCCCCAATTGCCTTGTGCAAAAAAAAAAAAAAAAAGAAAAAAAGAAAAAGAAAAAAAAAAGGAAAGGAAAAAAAATAGAAGTTGGTTCTTTAATTTGCACAAGAAATTGAATTTATGTTTTCTTTGGAGTGAGGGTTGGGCATTGGGGGGGTTAAGTGACTTGTTCACACAACTGATAAGTATCTGAGGCTGGATTTGAATTCCTGATTCCAGGGTCAGTGCTCTACCCACTGTACCACCTTAATGCTCCATTGAATTATTTTTTCTCTAAAGCTGAACATAGTTCCTCAGGAGATGGGGGGCTGGGCTACTGAGAACAAGCTAGCAAATAAGGGGGTGCAGGGTGGAATCTGGCTGCATTCCTCTCTGAACACTAGGGAGGAGGGGGCAGGGCTGTCAGGGACACACGAGAATGATTCAAGAGCTGGAGGAATGGACTTAAGAACAAGAAAATGAACTCAGTCTGGAGAGAGAGCTTGGCTCTGAATCAAGTATTCCTGAGCTCATGGGGGAAAGGGGAGGAGGGCCCAGCCCCCATTGAGAAGCGTTTGAGAGAGGACATGTTTGGTGGTTAATTGCCTGTTCAGAATACATTAACACGTGGTGGCGCCCAAGGCTGTCTGCTGATGCTGGGGAAGCTGTCTTTTCTAGGCCCTCCTTTGCCACAGGCTGGCAGTGGGATTGCGAGCAAGAACCCTGATCATGGACATGAGGCAATGTCACAAAGAGTTCTGAGCTGGCAAGGTCAAAGACGGCATCCTGGGCTGACTGACCCCTGCCTCTCCTTGTCTGTCATTAGTACTTTCAGGCTCGCTATATACAAAGATGCTCTCTCCATCACCAATCATACTGACAGAGCTCAATAATTCTGTCCCCTTGCAAGAGAAGAGTAGGGAGAGAGATACTCCTCTGCTTTGAGTACAAAGTCTGAAGACAGGTTCAAATCTTGCTTCTGCTGGGCAAGCCAAGATCTCTCAGCCTGTTTCTTCATTTGAAAATGGGGATACAAAGAGATCTTAAAGGAGGGAAAGGGCCCCACATGTGCAAAAATGTTTGTGGCAGCCCTTTTTGTAGTGGCAAGAAACTGGAAACTGAATGGATGCCCAGCAATTGGAGAATGGCTGAATAAATTATGGTATATGAATGTTATGGAATATTATTGTTTTGTAAGAAACGACCAGCAGGACGATTTCAGAGAGGCCTGGAGAGACTTGCATGAACTGATGCTGAGTGAAATCAGCAGATCAGTGTACATGACGACAAGATTATATGATGATCAATTCTGATGGACATGACTCTCTTCAGCAATGAGATGACTCAAATCAATTCCAATCGTTTCGCCATGAAGAGAGCCATCTACACCCACAGAGAGGACTGTGGGAACTGAGTGTGGTTCACAACATAGCATTTTCACTCTTTTTGTTGTTTGTTTTCATTTTATTTTGCTTCTCTGGTTTTTTGTTGTTGTAGTTGTTTTTTACTGATTTGATTTGACTTCTTGTGTAGCATGATAATTGTATAAATATATATATGCATATATTGGATTTAACATATGTTTCTACCATGTGTAACATGTATTGAACTACTTGCTGTCTAGGAGAGGATGTGGGGGAAAGGGGAGAAAATTAGAACACAAGGTTTTGCAAGGGCTAATTTGAAGAATTGTCCATGCATGTGTTTTGAAAAATAAAAAGCTTAAATAAAAAAAAAAATTTAAAAATAGAAAATGAGGATAATAGCATTATCTTACATAGGACTTTATGGCTTGCAAAGTGTATAATATATGTTATTTTGTTTGATCCTCACAGCAATTCTATGATCAGCCCCATTTGACAGGTAAGGGCAGGTAGATGGCCAAATTGGATAGAATACTGGACTTGAAATTAGAAAGGCATCTTCCAGAGTTCAAACCCAGTTTCAGACACTTATTAGCTGTGTGATCCTGAGCAAATCACTTCACCCTCATTTTACCCTCAAATCACCTCATTTCCTCGTCTGTAAAATGAGCTGGAGGAGGGCATGGCAAGTCACTCCAGTGTCTCTGCCAAGAAAACCCCAAATGGAGTCATGGAGAGTTGGGAGCAAATGAAAGGACTAAACAGCCACAGGAATGGAAGCTAATCCTGACAAATTCTATGACTTGGCTAGGCACACCCAGCTAGTAAATAAATGCCTGACACACAACCTGAGCTTGTACTTGGTTTTTGTTTGTTTGGTTGTTTGTTTGTTTGTTTGGGTTATTTTTGCAGAGGCAATTGGGATTAAGTGACTTGCCCAGAGTTACACACTTCTGAACTCAGGTCCTCCTAACTTCAGGGCTGTTACTCTATCCACTTCGCCACTTAGCTGCCCTTGAGCTTGTACTCTTGATTCCAAATCCAAAGCTCTACCTACTGGACTTAACCAAGAGAATAATAGTGGGGACCAGCTACTGTATGACTCTGGGCAAATCACTTCACCCTCTCTGCCTCAGTTTCCTCATCTGTGAAATGAGCCGGAGAAGGACATGGAAGCCACTCCAGTATCTTTGCCAAGAAAACCCGAAATGGGGTCATAGAGAGTTGGGAGCAAATAAAAAGACTAAATAACAATTATAGGTGAGGAAGTTGATCCTGAGAGTTTATATAACTTGGCTAGGGACACAAACTAGTAAATGCCTAAGGCACAATCTGAGCTTGTACTCGATTCCAAATCCAGAACTCTACCTACTGTACCACTTAGCCAGGAGAATAATAGTCGGGACTAGCTGCTTCATAGGGCTATTGTGATGAAAAGGTTCTGTGACTCTTAAAATGGCATATAAAAGTGAGCTAGACAAAGCAGACAAACTCAAAATTGCCCAGGAGAAGATGTTGGGACTCAGAAGACATTCAATATCCTATGCTAAGCCTCAATCTTACCAATTAGTCAATCAATTAGTACATATTAAGGGCCTCCTGTGTGCCAGGTATTGGAGATTTTTTAAAAAAGAGCTCAATCTACAACAAATAACTGTGTACAACCAGAATGTACAAAGGATAAATCGGGAATGATGTCAGAGAGGAGGCACTAAGATTAAGACTATCTGGGGAAAGGTTTCTAGGAGAACACGTTAGTTGGGACTTGGAAGTCAGGTAAAGATGGAGAGAGCTAGCAGGACCAATTAGGGGAACCGCCAAGGTCATCAAATGGAGGAACAGAAAGGAGGTCAGTCTCCTATGGCATATGACTGGAGAGGGGAAAGAACCCTTAGGTTAGGAAGGGGTTGAAAGATAATCAGTTTAGTTTAGATATGCTGAGTTTAAAATGACTACAGAAATGGTGTCATTCAAATAGACCCTGTACATAAAGATCCCTGTGGGCTACACTGTTACTTAGAAAAATCACATTTTAGCATTACGTCATATGATATTGAGAGTTACAGCTAGGTGGCGCCATAGTGCTTAGATTACTGGGGAATGAAGTCTGGCTGATTCAACTTCACGAGTTCAAATCCGACCTCACATACTTACTAGCTGTATGACCCTGACCCAGTCATTTAACCCCATTTGCCTCAGTTTCCTCATCTATAAAATGGGCTGGAAAAGGAAATGGGAAACCACTCTGTCAAAAAAAAAAAAAACTCACAAAGAATCTGACATGACTGAAAAACAATTGAAAAAAAACTACTTAGGGTTTACTGTAATGTAAAGGAAACTATGATTCTCTGAGGCAGAAGGGAAGACAAATAGCACAGGGAAAGAAAGGGAAGAAGATGAGAAGGTCCAGGTGGGTGCCCAGGAGTCAGAATCCCGACTAGTTCTTCCTTTTTACTCCATCCTAGGGTCTGGGAAGTGTGAAAATGCTCTGAAATCAACTTTTCACAACTTGTCTGCCCATCTCTAACCCAGCAGTCAGTGGCTAGCGGATTGGAACCCTAAGTGGCTCCTTCTGGTCTGGAACAGCCTTTCTGGAACCCCACTGGTGATTTGGACCCTGACTTGGCCTGAATGAGAAGAGATGCCCTTGGTCCTGCCGGGTTTAACTGCACCGGGGGACGACGCTTAGCGTGGCTATCTGTAATCTCAACTCACTCTGCTGCCATCTGCTCCTTGGCCCTCCCCTTCGCCTCATCCTATATGGGCCATTAATGGCCCAATGATGAAATTGGGCCAGTTACTACCTCTACTCCCACTCCCATACACCCTCAACCCCTCCCCAACCCTGATTTTAGTCCACAGACCAAGCTCTGGTGGTAGATTTATAGTGGGGACTTGAGAGGGTCCTAATAATATTCCATTCCATTCAGTTAAATAATCCTACAAATAAGAAGTGTCTACTAAGTGCAGAGCCATTTACTAACTAAAGATGAAACTACCCCCAAAGAGCCTCCATTCTACCAGCCTGGATATAAGGTATATATACACACATACTCATGCACATACATGCACACTCATATGCACATATACACATGTGCACACCCATATGTGCATACTGTGCACTCATATACACACATGTGATACACACACAACTCATACGTGCACGCACATTCGTGTGTGCACTGACATGGAACACATGCACGTGTGCATACATGCGTGCATACACACGTCCACTTGTGCACATGCACACACATATTACATGCATGCACAACTCATACATCACACTCACACATGGACAGCATGTGTGTGGTTGCATGCACTCACATGTGTGTGAACATGTGCTCACAGTACATGCATGCACTCATACATGCATGCCCGTTCTCATACACACAGTCGTGTGTACATACATATACTCATGCATACATTGTGCACTCGTACATGCACATGTACACATGCATGCACACACTATCACACACATGCACAACTCTTAGATCACACGGTCACACAATGCACTCATGCGCACACACTCATGCATACGTGCATGCACACATGTTCAGATACACATACACTCATGCACACACTCATGCCAGTACACACTCATGCACTCATACATGCAGTGTGTGCATGCACATGTATGCACACCTTGCGTGCACATGTCATGCATGTACACACATGTGGGTGCACACACAGGCACGCACACAGCTGGTCCCTTACCATCCACCACCGCTGGACATCTAGGGGAAGATCCATGTTCTCTTTGGTCCAGACAGGGGAAATGTTGCCATCATAGTGACTGTCAAACCATTCAGAAGCCCCCGTGTCCCCCATGCAGCGGCGGCAGGCGCAGCTCTTGCTCAGGAGGCCCCCCTTGTTGAGGCGCTGCAGGCCCGCATAGCTGGGCACCAGTTTGACCCGGTGCGTGCTGCCAAGGCCTCCAGAGTCCAGGTAGGGCAGGGTGGCCATGCTGTGGTGGGAGTAGGTGAAGAGGAGAGACATGACAAAAACCAGCAGGAAGGCCGTGGAGAGAAACCAGAAACGCAGGGAGCACTTCATGGCTTGGCCGAGGGGGACGGGACCCCCTGCTGGGGCAGGGGTCACCGGGGTCCCTCCTTCACCAGCTGGCCCCAGCACTGCCCACCTGGTCTGGCTCCACAGAGAAAGAGCATAGAGGCCTGAGCTACGCTAAGGAAGGGGGAGACCAACGGGGGGAGACCCCGTTCTCTCCCTCAAAGGTGAGAGAAAATAAAGCAGGCAATTGTGGCTTCCTCCACCGCTGGAGATTCTGGCCGCGGCTTCGTCTGGACCTGCAACTAGCTGGGCCACAGGGGCTGTGCTTCTCCGGCCCCCCCGCCGAGGGGGAGGTCAGTCCATTCTAGCCCTCTAGTCCCTTGGGATCGCTGGGTACCAGCTCTGGGAAACCTCCTCTTTGGTGACTTGGAATAGTCCAGTCTGGGGCAGCCGGGGTCCTTGTGGTTCATGGGCAGACTCTGAGGCTTCCCTCCCTCCCCTGCTGCAGGGGAGCTTGCTCTGTCCCCCTGGGGAAACCAAGGATTCCAACCAGAAGAGAAAGCTCAGCCCGTGGGATGGGGTGTGGGAAGAAGGGCTCAGAGAGGCCTCAGAGAGCCAGAGATGGAGCCCCCGGCTTCACTTGATTCTGCTCCTTCTGGACAAGGAGAGGGCAGCACCAGGAGGGCCTTGATTCTTAGAAAACAGGAAAAACAAAAAGAAATACCCCCAAACCCCCAAAATCTCAGCAAGCTGACACGCTTTCAAGGCCACGCAGTGGAGGGTGCCGACGTTCCATGCTAGCTCACAATTTCCACTGAAGCCTCCCACCTCCGGGGCTTCTCAAGAGACTACAAAGTGCTCATTCCAGATGCCTGGCTCACTGGAACCGAGGAACAGCTGCAAGCCAGCTGCTGCAAGCTCCCCCGGTTACTGGCAAGCGAGCTGAACGCCCCTCTGCTCTCTTCTCGGTCTTCTTCCCAGCAGTGCTGGCCAGAGTTCAGCTGCCCCTCTGCCCATTCCTGCTCCCTGGGGGCCGTGTCCTCAGCTGGAGCCGCTTTCAGTAATTCCCTGGCAGCCTCTGCTGGTCAGATCCAGGTCTGCTGAAATTTCAGAGAAGAAAAACACTGAGGCACAGATAACATTCTCCACCACCACCTTCTCGGTGCCCTGTCCCTACCCCCATTGCCAGTCCATGTTGCTCAGTCATCACCCCATTTGGATTTTTTTTTTTGGCAGAGATACTGAAGTGATTTGCCATTGCTTCTCCTGCTCTTTTTCCAGATGAGGAAACTGAGGCAAACAGGATGAAATGACGTGGCCAGGGTCACACAGCTTATAAGTGTCTGAGACCAAATTTGAACTCATGGAAATTTTGAAATTTTGAAATTTGAACGCCATAGTGTGGTACAAAGCTAAAGGCCGGGTTTGGAGTTGAGGGGAAAGGGGAAGCCTGGATTCAAATCCTGTCTCAGACACCTACTATCTGTGAGATTATGGCTAAATCACTCAAATACTCTGTGCCTCAGTTTCCTCATCTGTAACATGAGTGGCTTAAATTAAATGACTTCCAAGTCCCCTACAATTATAAATCTATGAAAAGAATTTTCTAAAGAAAAAAAATTAACACCAGAGGGAGCTCCTTACACCATATAGGAGTCATAGATTCCATCTCATTTTCTATTAACTCTGCCATTCTATCTTAGCCGACATATCAAATAAGTCCTAGAGAAGTTAAATGCCATGTCTGAGGTCACACAGATCAATGGAGCATCATTAATGATTATTATTACTCTCTGCCAGGTGTTGTACTACAGGAGATAAGCTCTTGGTCTGTTGCTTAGGAAAAAAGCAAACCAAAATAAAGCAAAAACTAAGAGGGTGGGGGGGAAAGCATCCCTAGATGGCAAGAGATCATTTGAGAATGTTCCCACCTGCTCCAGAGCTATTTGTTTGGGGAGGGCACCCCTAGTGAAGGAAGAGGGTTGGGACTAGTCCAACCCAGTCTTCCCCTCCATTTGCTTTTGACAGAAGTTGAAAGACTGCAGTCAAAGTTTCCTGGGTCATGCTGGAGGCCAGAGGTGTAGACCATAGATCCCCAAACCAGATTCAAATGTATTTCCTAAAAGAGGATTCTGGGAAGATGGTGGAGTAGGTGAGAAAATTTTTGGCTCTTCAAATTTCCTCCACAAAATAAAATAAAACAAAATAAAAGACAATCACCTAAGAGCAACAGAAATAAACATAAGGTAAAGTAGTAGTCTTCCTAAGACAACTCAGATTCCAGGAAAGGCTAGACCTCCAGGGGCAGAGGTTCAGCCAGAGTAAAGCACAAACACAGCCAGGCCAGCTCTGCAGAATAACAGCCTTGGGCAGCTGGAGTAGGGAGGCTGCCTCCGCCTTAGGAACTTTCATCTTTCATCTCCCAGACCTTCCACTATTGAGAGATGGAAGGCACAGAGGTGCTGATCAAATGTACCCTTGGCTGTGGCTGCTGGGAGAATGAGCTTGCACACACCTGAGGAGGGTAGCAGCAGAGGGGCAGGGACCCTGCAGGTTATGGGCACTGGCAGGACAGCAGAGTCCCTGGTTTCAGTTCTGAGCAGAGAAGATACCTGCAGTTTAGGGCCACCAAGGGAATGCAGGGAGTAAGATCATTTGGGGGACGGTGTGATTGGGGGCCCTAATCATGGCTTAGAAGTAGAGAGGAGAGCCCCAGAAAAGACCTCAGAAAATAACAGTAAGAAGGACTTGAGGCTTGGGATATCATTCCCCATACCTCAGGACTAGAACTTGATTATGCTAATAGCTGCTAAAAACACAATAAAACAAAAATAAATAAATAAAAATGAGTAAGCAAAGAGAAAGAACCCAACCATATGGGGTTAGAGAAGATCTGGGTTCATGAGGAAGACAATGGAGCTGAAAAAAGCCACTCTTTTTTCAATGAGAAATGTTAAAATGGTTCCAAGCACAAAAAGAGTTCTTAGAAAAACTCAAAAAAAGACTTTAAAAATCAAATTAGATAGACTGAGGAAAAAATAGGGGAAAAAAATAAGAGTAATTCAAATCAATAAAATTATGAAACAAAAATCAACCAATTTGAAATTGAAAATTTCAAATTGAAAAACTTAAGGAAAAAATAATTCCTTGAAAACTGGAAATGAGCAAGAGGAAGCTAATGACATTTTAAGATATCAACAAATCAAAAAACAAAATTAAAAGGATGAAAAACAGAAAAGAAAGTAAAGCATCTCATCAGGGAAACAACTCATCTGGACAACAGATCAAGCATATAAGAATGGTTGAACTACCTGACATTTATGATAAAAATAAAGAATCTTGATACAACTTTAAAAGAAATTATCAAGGAAAATTGCCCTGAAATTCTAGAACAAAAATGCAAAGCAGAAATAGAAAAAAAAAAAAAAAAATCCACTCAGCCCAGGAGGAAAACTTACAAGAATATCACAGCCAAGTTTCAAAGCTCCCAGGTTAAGGAGAAAATATTGGAAGTGACAAGGAAAAAAAAAAAAGCAATTTAAATATTATGGAGCTACAATAAGGATTATATAAGACCTAGCAACTACTACAGTGAAGAACCATAGATCTTGGAATAATATATTCCATAGAGCAAAAGAGCTAGGGTTATGACCAAGGATAATTTACCTAGCAAAATTAAGTATAATCCTGAATGGGGTGGGGAAGGAACAAACTGAAAGAATTCAATAAGGTCAAATTGTTTAATTCTTATATAAGTTCTCTTATAACTGTCATTTATATTTGGATAGTTTGAAAGAAAGGCTTGTGCTAAGCTGAGCATGATGAAGTGATTCTTAAAAAATGTAACCAGAGATAAAAAGGAGTAATTATCTCATACAAATGAGCCATAAAAAGAAAAGAAAAAGTGATACAGAAGAAATTAGTTGGAGAGAGGACAGGTAGTGCTGGAAGCTTACTCTCATCAGGAATGGGTTAAAATGAACAAAATTGTGTGTGTGTGTGTGTGTGTGTGTGTGTGTGAACACACGCTCACATAAAAGTCTTCTACATTCACAAAGAAATAAGAGGGCAAGGAAATAGAATGGGGGCGAGAACAAGGGAAGGACTATTAGAGGAGTAGGTAGGTTAAAAAATAGGAGGGCAAGGTAGAAGTAAAGCAAAGGAGAGAGAAAAAATAGGATAAACAGGATGAGAAGGATAGTGAGGGGGGAAAAAGGAACAAAATACACAAGTAATTATAGCTTAGAATGTGAATGAGACAGATTTGCCCATATAACAGAAATGGAAAGCAGATTAAAAATCTGAATTTAACATGTTGCCTTCAGGAAACATTATAAAAATGAGAGATACACTCAAAGATAAAATAAAGGACAGAAGTAGAATTTATTATGTACCAAAAGAAAAGATAGTAATTGTGATCTCAGAAAAAGTTAAAGTTAAAATAGATTTAATTACAAGTGAAAAACAGAGAAATGTGTCAGCAATATTATTCAATATAGCTTGAGACCATTTAAAATACCTAGGCAGTATAAAATACCCAAATGTATACCTGCCAAAACAGATGCAGGAATTATATGAACATAAACATAAAACATTTTTTATAGAAACAAACTCAGATCTAAATAATTGAAGTAATTTTATTGTTCACAGGTAGGTAAAACCAACATAATTTTTTAAATGACAATTTTACCTAACTAGTCTATTTATTCAATTCATCCCAGTTAGATTACTACAAAATTATTTTACTAAATTAGAAAAAAATAATAACAAAGTTCATTTGGAAGAACAAAAAGTCAGGAACTTCAAAGAAACCAGGAAAAAAGATATAAAGGAAATGGATTTGGTGGTATCAGACCTTAAACCATTTTATAAGGGAGAGTACCGTTGAAGGTGTAAAAAGGATAATTTTGATAATTTAATTTAAAATTTTCTTATACCTGTGTTGCCAAGAATAGACAAATGCAGAAAATGGGGGGAAAACTTTCACAGATAATCTCTCAGATAGATAGGATGTGACTGGGTTAGAATACTGCTGTGGTGTAGGATGATGAGCTGGATGATTTAGAAAAATATGGAAAAACTTGGACTGATGAAGAAAGATGCTATCCACCCTCAGAAACAGATGACAGGTAGAAAAAAGTATAGTATGTTCTCACATATATGTGTATGAGTCGATCTGTTTATAGATTTCTATATATATAAGTATATATGTATACATGTATACACACATGTATAACATATACATATATATGTGTGTGTGTCTGTGTCTATATCTCCACACTTAATCGTAGCTTTTTTTAAGGGAGGGGAAGGGGAAAACAAAGTAAAAAGTGCACAGCGGAGAACAAAAGAAAACCAATAATGAAGTAAAGCTGGGCAGCTTTGAAATGTGTAGTATTTATTATATAGGTTTTCTCAAAATGGAAATTTATCTTATGTTGAATTCTCTCTTAATGTCTACTGTGTACATGACAATGTTTTTTTTTTCTTTTCTCATTTCATATTTAAGTTTAAAATAAAAAATATTAAAAAAAAAACTAAATGTACTTCTTATATGATTTTAATGGGTTGGTGTGTTAATTTTTTAAAAAAGAAATCTAAAAGCATGTACTGCCTCTAAGTCAATCTATGGTCCATGGGCATCCTTGTAGATTTTTTAGTGGCCCTCGTTTCTCTCTGGGTTAATCCCCCAGCTTCTCCACTGAGCTGCATTAGGGGTAGTTCAAGGGCTCCTGGAAGCCACAGCTGGCATCTCTGCTGGGCACAGATGAGGAGGGGCTGTCAGTGAGTGGGCTGAGAGAGGATTCCAGTTGCCCTATTTCCCTCCCTTAATCTTCAGTTCCTTTCCCTATAAGTGCCTGTCATGGTGTTTACCTTAATTTTCTGGTATCAGACCCATAGGCTCAGCCTTTCTGGATAAACTCTACTGACTCCATGTCAAATTTCCAGCCATCATAGTCAGCATACCCAGCCAACTGGCTCTCTTAGAGCTTCTCTCATCGAGTTTTACAGCTGAGCAGAGTACTGCCCAGGCATCCATTGCAATCCAGCTCAGTCAGTAAGCCAGGACATACCCAGAGACCTCGCTTTTCTCTCTAAGGCACAGCCATACCACAAACACCTGCTACCCAATGGGTTTTCTTTCTCCCTGGGTGGAAGCAGGTAAGGAGAAAGGAAGAAATCATTTCCCAAGAAACAAAAGGCCAAATTGCCTAGATGTCACCATGCTAGAAACTGTCTTCTAAATCTTTTTGCTATCAAATAAACTGGAAAAACAAATGGCAAACCACTCTTGTACCTTTGCCAGGAAAACACCAAATAGGATCACAAAGAATTGGATACAACCCAATTGAACTGAAGTCTCAATGAGGTTAAATGCTTTGGCCAAGGCCACGTAGATAGCAAAGAGCAGAGCTGGCATGTGAACCAAGTTCCACCATTAAATAAAGGCAAAGATGGGAAAATGACAAATGCCTAGGGAAAAATCAGAGTGTGAATCTGCCCCAATGAGGAAATCAGGAAAACATGATTGACTACCAAACCTGGGCCTCTTTTCTCAGCTCTGAAAGTATTTTTGAGAATGATCTACACACAGGGATCCTTTCCCAATCTTCCTCAGTGTCAAGTCAATGCCTTTCCTCGAGATTTGTCTCATAGGTATCTTCTCTCTCTCTCTCTCTCTCTCTCTCTCTCTCTCTCTCTCTCTCTCT
>JAJPUD010006438.1:83361-129850 GCA_023553655.1 Myrmecobius fasciatus
TCTCTCTCTCTCTCTCTCTCTCTCTCTCTCTCTCTCTCTCTCTCTCTTTTGCTGAGGCAATTGGGGCTAAGTGACTTACCCAGGGTCACACAGTTAGGATGTGTCAAAGTGTCTGACAGCAAATTTGAACTCAGGTCCTCCTGAATTCAGGGCTGATGCTCTATCCATTGCGCCACTTAGCTGCCCAGATGACAAATAACTATGTAGAGACAAGACATCTCCTCCATTAAAATGGAAACTCTTTGAGGCCAGACTATTTTTTTTTTTTTTTTTTTTTTTTTTTTTTTGCTTTTCTATGTATTCCCAGTGCTTCGCACAGAGCCTGGCACATAGTTTTTTGTTGATGTTCAGTTGATGTCTGACTCCTTACTCTTGGCAAAGATACTGGACTGGTTTGCCATTTCCATTTCCAACTCATTTTACAGAATAGGAACTGAGGCAGACAGAGTGAAGTGACTTGCCTGGGATCACACAGCTAGTAAGTACGGACACTACATCTGAACTTGGGGAGATGAGTCTTCCTCACTCCAGGCCCTGCATTCTATTCACTGTGCAACCCAGCTGACTTTGGTGCTTAATCAATGCTTAATATATATTTCTTGATGAAAATCTGAAAAAGGAAAAGACAGGCTTCCCCAAATCAATTCCTCAAGCAGACCATATCTTCGTAAGTCACACACAATTGCCTGAAAGATACAGAAAATACAAGATCGCACCATGTTGATCGTTCATTGATTTTTGAAAAGTTGAATCTGCAAAATGCAGCCTTAAGAGCTCTCCATCAACAAAGCATCTCTCACATATGTTAAGAACATATAAGATTGCCTGACAGCTGTAACCCCAGAGACAGCTTTGTTCAAGGATCCTCTTAGGCATAAAACAGGAAAATGTATGTTTGCCAAAGAGGCTTCTGTCAGTGAAGGTGCCCTATACAGAGAGTACACTGAACAACAGAACATTTTGGTATATATCATGGCCACCTCTGACCACAGGGTGAAATGTATGGAGCTCTTCTCCATAAAAAAAAGCTTTTAAATTCATAAAATATTTACATAGGATTACAAAGGTAATGAATTCTAATAAAATTTGTATGTCAACTTTTTTTTTTCTTTTTTCTTTTTTTTTTTTTTGCTGAGGCAATTGGGGTTATATGACTTGCCCAGGGTCACACAGCTAGGAAGTGTTAAGTGTCTGAGGCCAGATTTGAAATCAGGAGGACCTGATTCAGGGCTGGGGCCCTATAGGTCAACATATTTTAAAAGAATAAGTTCCTGGCTCCCAGGCTCCTGCTATAAATAAATGGTGAAGTCCTCCAGAAAACTCCTACTTGTAGATAGTGTTTTTGTGGTAACTGCATTAATCCCTAGAAGATCTCAACAAAATTTATAACCCCTAAAGAGAGACTCTTAACAATTCATGTAACGAAGGAGAAAAAAAAAAATTCAACCTAAATATACAAAACTGCTCCCAGTATTCATCAACTTTTCCAATTTCTGGCATGAGGTGAAATATAGAAACTGTTTTGATTTCTACTTTTCTTTTGATTTGTAATGCAGAGCAATATTTCATATAACTATTTTGTCTTTTAATCAGATATGTGAGTTCATGGGGTAGAGAATTCCCAGTGAGAAACATTCTCTTCCAGTAGAGATCAGGACCTTAAGGTGATTCACCTAGGATTCACCTAGGATCATGCTGAGTATATAATTACTCAACTTGATGCAAAGTACAACAGAGAAAACCAGGAACACAATGTACATGGCAATTCCAATGGAAAGACTACTGCCAACTACAAAGAACAATCAAAACTGAATGCTTGGAAATTATATGGACCAAGTCTAACCCAAAGAAAATTTATGAAGATATTCCCCTCCCTCCTTTGCAAAGGTAGAGATTAGAGTTGTGGAACACTGCAGAAAATGCCACACTTTTTCAGTGTGTGGTTAGTTTTGCTCTATCTCCTTCCTTTTGATCTTTGTATTTTTCTTTCCCAACATGATTCACGTGGAAATATGTTTAAAAAATAAATGTACACCTATAAACTATATCAGAATGCTTGCTAGCATGGGGAGGGGGGAGGTAAGGAAGGAAGGAGTGAAAACAAATTTGGAATTTCAAATCTTATGAAAATGAAGGTCGAAAACCATCTTTACATGTAATTTGGTAAAATAATACGCTCTTAAAATGAATTTTTTTTTTAAATTGGGGCTAGCTCTCTGGGAAGGAATAGATAGAAGAATATATTGGGGAATGTGCTATAAAAACAAAAACTAGCAACAATTTTTAAAAATCATACAAGAAAACCCAAATGGATGGAGAACAGTTCTCACCAACACTAGGGTATATAGCAGAATCAACACCCAGTGACTGGCATCCCTTCCCCACCCCCAAATCTGAGAGGTTATCAGTACATTTATCTTGGAAAAGACTGCAGATAGCAATAAGCTGAAGTCAGACTGCACAGGAGGAAGGAGGCAGACTGAATTGCATTTGGGGAAATACACAGCACTTTTAACAACCACAAGCTTTCAAATGCCAATATTCTTCTGGTGTTGCTGTAGAGCTATAAATCACAGAATACAGCAATCTCTGAAGATTCAAAATGATAGACACACAGAGGGTATAATCAGGCTGCTACATGTTACTGATGGGTGTCCAATAATATCATCTGCCCCACTCTATAAATTTAATTTTTTTAAAAGTCTTAACTTAATACCTAATAAACAAGTTTTTGTTTGTTTTGTTGAAGCAACTGGGATTAAGTGACTTGCCCAGGGTCACACAGCTAGGAAGTGTTAAGTGTCTTGAGACCACAGATTTTGAACTCAGGTCCTCTTGATTTCAGGGCTGGTGCTCTATCCACTGCACCACCTACCTGCCCCATAAACAAGTCGTGAACACTTTTCCTCTATTTCTTGAGCAAAAATCATTACCTGGTTAATGTGTGACTATGATAGATTGTGGGTTGGCCATGGAGAGAGACAGCCAGTCTAAAGCTTCTCTCCTGAGAGGCCTAGACTAGAGGAAGGTTTGTAGCTATCAGGTAGCATCTCCATGGAGGAGGTATGGATGGGAACTCCACTGTGGAGGTAAATGCTAAGGAAAAGCTTGCCAGAAGCCACATAATCCTTTCCTAATCCTCAAAGGTGGGAAACAAGCCCAGGCTGAAAAGTAGAGTAGGTTTGGCTGACAGAGAGAACCATCCTTTAAGCCCCAAGCCCAAATTTCCTTTGGACAGATGAGGATAGGATAATTCATAACCAAAACTGACATCAACTGTTCCCCTTCCCTCCTCCAGCTTAGTTTGCAAAAGTTGGTGGTTTGAGCAACTGGGAGTGGGTGGATTATGAGTGCATGGGAGAAGGGCGTGTAAACAAGCTTGGGGAACCAGCTGTTTGTAAAATGAACTTGGTTGTCTGTGTTCCCAAGTTTTCGGCTCATGATGTGATGCCGAAGATAGAAAGATGAAGAGCTAAAGAGAAGAAATCCAACCCTACTTGAGCACTGATACCTTGAAAAGAGGAAATGTGGCTGGAGGACAGGAGCAAGAGATAAGGCAGATAGCAAGTTTTTTGGAAATGTAGTATAAGGATCACATTTTTTTTTTCCTGTCATTTGAAAATCACTGATCTATTTTCTTTTCATATCACTTCTATTTCCCAAAACTTTCTTCTATTCCCCAACTCTGAGTGCCATTCCTTAACAAAGAATAAAAAAAGAAGGGGGTGAGGGTGGGGAAGAAACAGTTCAGCAGAATTTTGTTAATTAAGTCTGACAACATATGTGATCCAACCTCCATAGTTCCCCACTTCTGCAGAGAGGTGCATTCTTAAGCTTGGTCATTATATAATTAATTATCATTTAGTCTCGATGGAAGTACAGCTGGACTTTAAAAGAACAAATTCTAGTTACAGTTATAGCACTAATAAGTCATTTAACTTTGAGCATGTTTCTAACTTTCTCAGCCTCAACTTGTTCATCTATAAAATGGGAAGAATAACCTGCCTGTCTACTTTACGGAATTCCTGTGAAGATCAAATGAGATAATGTATAAAAGTTTCACAAACTTGAAAGCATTATACAAATGTAAGGTATTATTAGTGTCATTATTCAAAGAGCATTCTTGTCCCAACTGTCTTCCTGGTTCTTTCCAGGGTCTAGGGCCCAAGATTTTCTGAAGGGGCTGGGCTGGCTCCAGGCCACAAGCAGAAAGGAGTATTTGGTCATTAGAGTTCCCGACTTCCCCCATTTCTCTCTATCTTCTCTTTCCTACTTACTCCTAACTGGTCTTATCCCCTACCTCCCAATTTTTGACCAGCCCCCTTTCCCCTAGCAGAGAATGAGAGCCTGGAAAAAAATTCTCAACAGCACCAGATTAAAGAACTAAGGCCATCAAAGATCTGTGAATAGATGACAACAGTAGACTTGACCAGAGAAACAAAGGGAAGGAAGAACACTGAAGAGAGGTTTAGAAACTATTTCTCTGCTCCTAGTTTGCCAGTCTGATGGTAAACTGACGGTCTGGATAGAATAGAAAAGTTCTCAGGTCCTACCTCAGACAGCAAGTGGGGCAGTCCCATGGCAGCGTATGTGCCCGAGAGGGCAACAGAACAAGACCTAATGATCTCTTCTTCGGGGCCAGAGTAACAGCACTAGAAGCTCCCGGTCCTAAGCTGCCCACAGAATGGACCAGGGCATTAACCTAAGTAGGCATGGCACGGCACTGTTCTAGATCATTGTTACTGAACATTGTCTTCTTGGCAGACAGAGAGCCAAGGCATCAAAATGAGGCACAGGACTTGGCTAGGAGTCAAGGTGGGGGTAGGGTAGGGGTAAGGTCAGGCCACAGGCTGAGGAAAAGAAAAGCTCAATTCATCCCACTGCCCTTAGCATCCAAACCCACGGAAACCCTGGACCACATCTCCCAACGTTGTCCCACCCCCCCCATCCCATCTCTTCAGTGCATTTTGATCTCGGTATGCCCTAACCTGAGGGACCCTTCCCCAATCACCTCTCTATTGCTTACAATCAAAAGGCTTGGTGCTGATGCCAAGGATCTATATTCTGTCCCTGCCTCCCTATCGTGCCAGCACCACCTGGGCTGTGCACAGCGCAGCAGATCTCCTGCCATCTGGAGAGAGGCTGGTGTCCCAAAAGCCTGCCCTAGCCAGGGATGCCATCTGGAGCAAGCCCAGTATCTTACGGGAGTCAGCTGAAAAGTCCCACACTCAACTCCCAACTGCTCTCCCAGTTCTATGGAAGCATGCTCCCATACATCTGAGAACTGGTTGGTTACTTCATACCCAATAGTGTGGTTAATTTGAGCCACAGACATTGTGAAACCTTAAAACAGGGCCCTACACCTATAGGAAAAGAGACACTCATCTCCATTATTCTACCCCATATGACCTAGCTCTATGAAGAAGGAAATAAAGTAGCCAAAATGACCACAGCCTTTGGCCCAGAATTCCCACCACTGAATGTATACCTTGTTGTGCCATAGTTCCCATGTCTCAGTTTCCCTCAGTTGCTGTTTCAGTTTCCCTTCATTGTTTTGCCCAAAAATAGCAACCTCCTTCCTTCTGACCATCAGAAATAATTGGACTCACATTCCAAAGGAGTCATAAAACCTCCAGATGGCCAGCCTTGACATACCCTTTATCTTTTGGCTTCAGACTTACTGTTTCCTAGCTCGTCCCAAGCTTCCTTTACTCCCTACCTGTCAGAATTGAATTGATAGCCCTTCCTGGAACTCAATTCTCCCCCCCCCCCTCCCAGGGCTCAACCCCTCCTTCTGAGTTCTTTGTTCAGTCTGAGTGAAGGTGGTCTATAAAAATGTTATGACCAAATTTACTATTTGCTGGACCTGCTTGAGATCCAGTCAGCTGGCATGTCTGTCAGTCTAAACTCTCAATGGACTGTGTGCTTTGAGACAAGAGTCCCAGCAGTCCCAATCCATAGCTATGGATTCTCAATTAACATCAATAAAATATTACCTAATCTCCAATGTGTGATACTGCCTCAGTTTCTCCCTGCGCATTACAGCCTCAAGGCATTTACTGACTTAAAAAGAGACTCATGTGCAAGAAAAAAAGGTTTTGTGAGAGTAAAGAACTAGAAACAAAGTAGATGGCTTTTGATTGGAAAAAAGCTGAACGGTTGTGGTATAAAAAGATAACGGAATATTATGGTGCTCTAAGAAACCACCAAGAAGCTGACTAAGGAGAAGTATGGAAAGACTTAGGTAAACTGATGCAGAGAGAAGTAAGTGACCAGGGAAAACAGTACTCACAATAACTGCAACAATGTTAAACAGAGAGAAACAATCAAAAATGAATGTTGCAAAATTACAAAGATGAGATAAGAGAAGAAACTTTGCAGAAGCTGGGACATGTGTTCTCTGAGTGTGGAACACTGAACGCCATGGCAGGTTTTTTGTTTTGTTTTGTTTCAGTCTGATTTTTTTTTTTTAATGTGTTGAGTGGTTTTGCTGAAATTTTTTCTCCTTTTTCTTTCTTTTTAGAGAAGAGGTTAGAATACAGAGGGAAATCTTGGGGAAATAAAAACAAAAAAGCAATCAAAATCTATTTTTTTAAGGAGGCAGGGAGTTAGGTGCCCCAGGAATCTGGAAATGTCTCTTCTCCTCTATACCAGACTCATTTCCAAAAAATCTGCATCCCCTTCCAACCTCAAACTTTATCTTTCCCATATCCTGCAGCAGACTTCTTATCAAAGCTGGCCTGGAGCAAACTCAAGGAGCAGACACAGAGTTCACTATCTAGATGGCTCCCAGAGGCCCTCCTCTTCCTTAGCCTTTCAGAACCCACAAGCTATCCACTCAGAAGAGAGGCTCTGCAAAAGTCATTGCCCAAAGGCTTTTGAGATTGAATGTTAGCTTTTTTTTTTTTCCAAAGGGATTTACATTGATCAAAAAGACCAAAAAGGATAATTTTTCATCCTAAAGAAGAATATTTTAATGGTTGTATTTCCAGCACATTGGCACCTGGAGAAATGCCCTGCCTAGCATAACTCCTCACCCTTAGCATATCCCTAGGAATTGATCTCAGCTTCCTAGGATCAATTCTACTTTTTGTTGTTGTTGTTGAGGCAACAACAGTTGCCTCAGTTAAGTGACTTAGCCAGGGTCAAACCACTAGTAAGTGTTAAGCGTCTGAGGCAGGATTTCAACTCAGGTCCTCCTGATTCCAGGGCCATTGCCCCACTGTGTCACCTAGCTGCCCCAATACCTTCTCTCTTAAAAGGTTTGTCCTGGTAGCTGGCCGAATTGGTTTCTCCCCTTCTTATCACTGGCCAAGTTTTTGCACACTCACTCCCCGTGGATCAAGAATAAAAGTCAAGGTTGCTTTAATAAAACAAACACCCAAAGTTTGCTCAATAGTTGAGCAGAGAATGGAGAACTGGGGGGAGGAGATGTCTAAGAGAAGCTAAAACTAGTGAGAGAAGAGGAGAGCTCCAATTAAACTCACCTTTTTTCCTCCAGCTGATCTGGCTTCTGCACGTGTGAAGTTTTTTCTTAAAGGACCAAACAAGTGGTACCAGGGAATTTCTGATTCCTGGCAACTCCCCACCCCAGGGAGCTCCCACCTCTTGGGAGAAAAAGCTATAAAATCATCTCTTCCAAAGTGCCACAAAGCTCCACCGAGCAAATCCAGGCAGGCAGATTTTGATAGCCTATGGCAAACTGATAAATAGTTCCAATTAAAACTGCCCCTCCCAGCCTCATTATGCTTCAGAAAAGGAAGGCCGAGGGAAGGGCTAAAGGATCCAGGCTGGCCATAAGTTTCCTAGGAGCAGGCCTTTATAATGTGGAAGAAGTCACTATTATCCCCTTCTCTCTTCCCCACCCATTGGCTTTGTGTCCCAGCTGATGTTCCAAACTACTACTAAAAAGCCCACTTTGATTGCAGAGACCGCAGGGCCTGAAGAGGCCTAGAGAGGTGTCAATGACCCAGTAGGCCTTGGCTAGGAAACCCAGAGAGAACTTTGAGCATTTATATATACATATATATATATATGTATATATATATATACATATATATTGCTGAGGCAATTGGGGTTTCCCAGGGTCACACAGCTAGGAAGTGTTAAGTGTCTGAGACCAGATTTGAACTCGAGTCTTCCTGACTTCAGGGCTGGTGCTCTATCCACTGTGCCATCTAGCTGCCGAACATTTTGCTCTCTAAGGCTAGGGGATTAAAATACTGGAGAGAGAAATAGTAAAGAGCCAGCTGGCCTAAAAGGCTCACCTTTGACACATATTAGCTATAGGACCCCTGGGTGAGTGAGATAACATCCTGGTATCCTTAGGCACTTAAGATTACAAATTAGCAGATACAATTTTCTTTGATAAGGAGGGAAGCAAACATTTATTAAGGATGTTTATATGTCAGACACTGCAAATACTACCAAATCTGATTTTCACAACAGCCCTGGGAGATAATAATAGCTAATAGTTAACATTTCTATCAGGTAACATTCATTAACAGCTAATTATATACAGCACATAGGACTTGTTATATACCAGGCACTGGGCATTTTACAATTATCATCTCATTTGATTCTCACAGCAACTCTGGAAGGTAGGTATTATTATTCCCATTTTACAGATGAGGAAACTGAAGCCAACAGAGGGTCATATATCTAGTAAGTGTCTGAAGTCTTTCTGATTCAGGACTTAGTGTCTATTCACTCTGCTAGTGCTGCTATAATCCCCATTTTACCCAGGGAGGAAACTGAAGCAGATGGCAGTTAAGTGACTTGTAGCCAGTAAGTAAACTGAAGCAGAATTTGAAATCGGGAATTCTTGACTCCAGGTCTAGGGCTTTATGCATTGTGCTTTTAGCTGCCTCATCAAGAATTCCTTTTACTGATGAAATCACAAGTCCTGACCAAAAACTAATTTTCTTAAATGTTTTATGTATATATGTATTTTTTCTTTCTTTTTTGGGGGGGGTGGGGGAGGCAATTGGGGTTAAATGACTTTAAATGGGTCACACAGCTAGGAGTTCAGTGCTAGATGTCCCAAGCCAGATACTGACTCCAGGGCTGGTTCTCTATCCACTTGCCTCCCTCTTCTTTCTTTCTTCCATCCTTCCTTCCCTCCCTTCTTTCTTTTTCTCTTCTCTTTTTCTTCCTTCCCTCTCACTCTCTCCCTTCTTTCCTTTTTCTCCCTTCCTTTCTTCCCTCCCTTTTCTTTCTCCATTACTCCCTTTCCTCCCTCTCTCCCTTCCTTTCTTTCTTCTTTCCTTTCTTTTTCTTCCTTCCTTCCCTCTTTCTTCCTCACTTCTTTCTTTTTCTCTTTTCTTTTCCCTTCTTCCTTCCTTCTTTCCCTCTCATTCTCTCCCTTCTTTCCTTCCCTCTCTCTTCCTTTTCTTTTTCTTCCTTCCTTTCCTCCTTTCTTTTTTTCTTTTTCTTCCTTCCTTCCCTCCTTCCCTCTTCCTTCCTTCCCCCCTTTCTTTCTTTCTCCCTCCTTCCCTGCCTTCCTTCCTTTCTTTCTTTCCAGGAGCCCTCAATGCCTTAATGCAAAAGAGAGACCCTAATGATGGGAATCTGTCACACCAGTGAGTGGATAGTATGAGTGGATAATACCCAGGCAATGTTTACTTGGCACTGGGCTAGCCAGTAGCCTACATAGGAGAGTTGTGCCCTAGGCAGGGCCTTTTCAGTAGAAAGAGAATCTCCCAGGCAGGGCTAAACTTCAGAAAAAATCATGGGGAAAAGATTGTCTCTTCCCTGCCCTGGACTCCCCTATCCTTTTTTCTGGCTCTCAGTCATTCTTCAATGGCTCTTCCTTCCAGGTATGTGGTATATTCTCTCCCAGTTTCAGTAAGAAATCTGAAAAACTTATTCACATGGAGCCAAGTCCTAATGAGTTATCCCTTCCAAGAGTATTTGTATTTTAATGAAGGGCAAAGCTTTAAGCCAATGTATTCTTGGCTTGCAATGGTGTACTTTCAAGAGCAAAGACAAGGGTAAGAGACTGGACAGCAATATGGAAATATCTAAGGATTTGTTGATGGGGACTGTTGCCAACCATACTTTCAAGAGAGCATCATAAGAGGGAGGTAATGGGATTTGTAGGAAAGAGACTAGTGAATATCAGCTCTGACACTTAGCAGGGCTATGGCTTTGGGCAAATGGCTTCCCTGCTCTAAACCTCAGTTTCCATATTTGTAAAATAAAATAATTGCCCTTGACTACCTCAAAGGTTCCTTCCAGTTTTCAGTTTTATGAGCTCATTCCAAAGATCCACCCCACCATAAACCTCTGAAGACACAAGGCCTGCCAACATTCTGCTCTCTCTCTTGCCAGTCTCAACATGAAACTCTGGGAGGGGAGTGTGTCTTCATGGGATATAAGAGAGAAGGCACCTCAGAGTCCTTGCAGTTTTTAAAGTTTTTCTCTGATAAAGAAACAAGAATTCACCAGCACTCGCCCAGTTGCTGGAAAACGAGCTCAATTTCCTGGAATTATTATGAGATGAATCCAGATCGTGGCCTTTCTCCCAAGAAGTCAGAGTTCAATGGTTTGATACCATCATGGCCAAATCTGCAGGCAGGCTTTAAGGCCTCCATTCTTCTGTACCCCTGAGAACAAATGTACATGAGGGTGGAAGGAGGATTCTGGACAGACAGGCTTCTTCAGATCAGCAAATCAGGAATTATTTTCCCAGCTCTGGAACAACATAATTGCTGCATTTCACCCCATTATTTTGGGCTTCCCTCTTCTAAAGCTCAAGGTGTGATTTGGCCAAAATCTCAGTTACAAAGTCAGTCTCTGGGCTATACAGGTATTGACATTAGGGATGCTGTTTACTGATTTACTGATAGGGATGCCAGGCGCCTTCCCAGGAGGAGCCTACAGGCAATGACACAGACCTCAGGGACTCCAGGGAACCAAACTTATCTCTTCATCACAGCTCAGTGAACCTTTGCAGCAACCTACTGAAGGGGGCTGGGAAAAAGGCTTAAGAGGACTTTGATTTATCCCAAGGTCATATAATAAATTAGTAGCAGAGCTGGAATTATGCTCTTCAGCTATAGGCTTTTTGTCCCTCCATAAACATTTATTAAGTGCTTTCTGTGTGCCCGGCACTGTATCAAGAACCAGGGCTTCAAAGAAAGGCAAAAACATTTTTGCCCACAAAAGGCTTAAATTCTAATAGTCTCTAAGTGAGGCATCTGGGAAATACCTGAACTCAAGCCATCATCTCCCTTAAAACTCTAGATCCAGAGGACAAAGGCTCCTGCCCACAGCAGAAATCACCTCCAACTTGCTTCATCCCTTCCCACCTTTCTTCCAAAAAGGTTACCAGAAGATTAACTGAAGCCTGCTTTGATGCTAACTCCCCATCCTTCTACTCCTCTCTCCCTGGTTCTTGAGCTTCATATCCTCTCCCACCCCATTAAATTTCATGATGACCTTTGAGAGAATGGGGTAACATTTTTTTGGGGGGGGTGTATCTTCTCTTCCATCCAATGGGCTGCTGAGGATACATAAGCCTTTTTGTTCTGTTCTGGACAGTGATGGAACAACACAATTCGACTTCCCAAACACCTACACAGGGATCTCAGCCTTTTTTTGCCTTTTGACAACAAACCAGTGAAGCCTATAGACCCCCTGCTTAGAATAGTGTTTGTAAAGGTACAACATAAAACATACTGGATTTTGATTGAAGAAAAACAATTACATTAAATTATATATAGACACACACACTCATAAAGTTTAAATACCTCAGGTTAAGGACCTTTAATTGTTTCTCATCTTTCCCCCCCCCCCCAACCCCCATCCCTGATACCTTCCTTCTATTACCAGATGGTCTCTGTTCAGGGCTTCCCAACACAAAAAAGCTTATATTAATATGGCTGAATCCAGCTTCATCTCTCTCTGGGGAACAGCTGGAAGCTAATACCTCACTCTCCTCCTCTCCTCCCTTCCCCCTCTCCACCCCCAAAAGCCCTATCCAGCATCCTAGGGAAGAGGAAAGTCAGGATAATGCTTTTAGCTAATATCCTCAGGATTTCACTCTGGGACTTGTGACTGGAGACAAATCCTAGCATACACTAGACCAAAGAAAACAGATTCCCTGAGCTCTGTGCTCCAGTCGGCTGGGCCACAGGCCCTGCTGAAGGGCAAAGAGGCACCCTGGACTCCAGACAGATGAAAGAACAAGTCCCCCAGTTCACTTCTTACTTTAGCAAAAGCTCATGCAAAAAAGAAGTTTGCTCCCCTTATGCTCCAGACAGAATTGATTCAATAGATCCCCAGCTGGTTCTCTTCAGCAGCCCACTGGATAGAAGATAACCCCCTCCCCAATTACCCCATTCTCTGGAGATCATGGCCTAGGGTCATCAGAAAGTTTCATCAGGGGGAATGTGAAGTGAGAAGGACTTGAGTTAGTATTAAAGCCTCAGAAGAACACAAGGTGCTAAGACAGTTAATCTTTGGGTAGCCTTCCAGAGAAAGCTAGAAACCAGCAGACCCTAGACCAGGTTTCCCCTCCCTCTTCCTCCAAGGAGTCAATGGAGATATTTCAGGGATATGAGATAATATCTGTAAAGCACCTAGCAGACTACCTGGCACATAGCAGGCACTTAATAAAAGTTTATTCCATCCATTCATCCATCTATCTTTCCACAAGGGCTGTGAACTTGAGAGGAAAAACCTCACATCTTTTTTTAACCTAATTGGTTTCTTTTATAATCCAGTGGATTTTATTTTATTCCTTTAAAAACATGATTCTGAAAAGGGGCCCAAAGGTTTCATCCAAGTACCACCAAAGGAGTCCAGGGCACAAAGAGCTTAAGAAGACAAAAGAAAACTGAATTTAGACCTTTACTTTCTGTGTAACCTCGGGCAAATCACAGGCCTCTCAATTCAGCATCTTCAATTACAAAATTAGAAAGCTACTGGGAATCACCCAGCACTCAGAGAGTGTTTTGAGATCAGATATTTATAACATGCTCCAAATTCCTTTCAGATAATAGGGAAACTCGGAATGACTTGACATTTGCAGGATTTTTCTTATGAATTTAGTCTCAGCCACAAGCAAGGGGTTCAGAGTTTCATTTTTACTTCCTTCCACTTTTATGTGTCTGAAATGTGCTTTGGGATCTTAAGTGAAAAAGCAGAGAGCATTAATTCACCCAACATCTATTTGTTGTTGATCACTAGGTGAGGGTGAGGATGACAAGAGCCTAGGATGACCAAATGACCCCTATGGCAAGACTTTTTCCTTTCTGATCCATGTTTTCATTTATTTATCCATTTATTCACTCAAATATTTATTAAACACTACCAATATGCAAAATCCAACTTTGGGTAATTGGAATATAAAGACCCCTTGAAGAAACTGAAATTCTACCACAGAGCTGGTCTTTTCTGACTTCCTCCCTCATCATTATTTGTCCTATAATTCATTTCCTTGTATCTAAATTTTATCTACATTATCTAGATATTACATAAATTTATCATCTATTATTATTTATCTAAAATTATCTAAATTCCTGGGAAACCAAAGGAGTTCATTGTTTTGGGGCAAATTTGTTTTTTCTCCATACAAACAAACTTTGAGGACTCTTTCAGAACATTAAGACTCCATCCCCTTTCAGACTTGATGAATGAATGGTACCAGAACCACTGAGTTTAGCTACCCTTGGCTTCTCACTCATCATGTTCTCAAAAAAGGTTTCTCCTCTAAAAGGAGTCTTCCAAGAGGAGTTCTTAACCTGCGGGCTAAAAACTTGCTTAAAAAAAAAAATGTTATGATAACTATTTTAATAGAATTAGTTTCTTTATCCTTCTGTGTATTTTATTTCATACATTTAAAAATATGATTCTAGGAAGAGCCTCTCACAAAAGCTATCAGAGGGGACTGACTATAACCAAAAAACAGAAATGACAAATTTCTACTTTAGAGGCTTGAGTCCCTTGCCACAAACCCAACTCACTGAATCACAGGATTTGGCATTGGAATACGCCTTAGGAGATAATATTATTCTTAACCTCAGGCGTGCTTTGCATCCAGTAAGTGCCAAATACATGCTTTTTCATTCATTCTTTATTTTATAGGCCAGGAAGTTAAGACTCAGATAAGGGCAAGTGAGATGCAAGGAGATAAAGTGAAGGTTCAAACTGATCCAACTACTGTTTCCTCCCTTGATTTTGGTGGTGGTGATGGCAGTGGTATTTCAGTCCCATCTGACTCTTTGCGACCCCTTTGGGGTTTTCTTGGCAAAGACACTAGAGTGGTTTGTCATTTCCTTCTCTGGCTCATTTTACAGAGTTAAGTGATTTGTCCAGGGTCAAACAGCTAGGAAGTAGCTGAAGCCAGATTTGAACTTAAATGAAACTTCCTGACTCCAGGCCCAGCATTCTAACCACTGTACCACCTAGCTTCACCAAACTTGATCTTCAGACATTTTCAGAAGGGATGAGAGTTGTTGCTCATGTGCTTCCTATGCTATTTTCAGAACTCATCCCTTTCCCCAGAAAGATGTTTCTGGCATGGCCTTACAGTAGATCACTGATAACTGAGGACTACTCCCAGAACAAACTCAGGGAGAATTCAATACTCAACACTCCAGCTACAGACCACTTTCCAAGGAAGGTTCTTTCTCCTAATTTTGGTCCCTCTTTTTCCAAATACACAACAGTCTGCCTTTCCTCTTATTCCCAAAATAATATTTTCTTCAGTCCTGATTGTTTAAGTTAGGGGTATGTGACCTTATGTGTCATGGTCCCCTTGGGCAAGTCTGCTAAAGCCCATGGACTCTTTCTTAGACTAAGGAGACTCCTTCTTAGACTTGAGACTCCTTAAACTAAGGAGACTCCTTCTTAGACTAAGAAGACTCCTTACACTAAAAAGACTCCTTCTTATACTTAGGAGAGTCCTTCTTAGACTAAGAAGACTCACTCTTAGATTCTTTTTTAAACTAAGGTTTTTAAATAATTGAAGGAAATGCTCCATTTTAGTTAGAAGTTAGTGAAAATGCAGATTTTCTTTCTTTCCAAGTTCATGGGCTTCCTTGAAACGTATTCACAGACCCTTTGGGTTAAAACTGTGTCAATTCACTCTGCTTTCTTCCTCCCCATGGGACGGGCTGAGCTGTTAATACATGGAATAAAATGGGACATTTCTCTTTATTCCACATTTTGGCAGACTATCACAGAGAGTGGGTCAGAGGAAAGAGGACAGAGCTCTCTCTACTGCCCCACCCCTATCCCCAAGAAAAGGACTGTCCATGCAAACCAAATGCAGGCCAGCCTCCCTTGGGCCCTGGGCCAGGGTGGGTAGCCTGGGAGTTTCAGGCTTTCCAATACCATCCTGCAGCTTGAAGCCTCCTTTTTCCCTTCTCAAGCCCCATATCAAATCCCAAAGTAGAATTTTCTCCAGAGCACTCAGTGCTAAAAAATATTCCAGAATCAATTATTTTCTACTCTTCTCCCAGGGAACAGAACATCCTAGACACTTCCCAGATGCCAATGCATCTTGCTGAAGGAAAAGAGGGGCAAGGGTTGGGAGATATGTTATGCTTGGAGACCCTTAGCCTAAACCTACCAGTATCAAAGCCCCCAGCTTCTCCTCCACAGAACAGACTCACTGAGTGTCCATTTTTATCTCCTGACACTGAAATCTCAAAAGGGGTCTGAAGTCCTGGGAGAAAGAGAAAATAAAGAAAATAAGTGCCCATTGAGCTGCCAGAAGATCTAGGGATCTCAGACAGTATTTCCCACATTTTTATCTCTCTGATTAAGGGAGGGAACCAGGATTCTTTTGCAAGTCAGAGAGAGAGAGAGCAGAGGCCCAGGGGAAGGAAATGTCTGGCTCAAAATCTTATGTGGAGGATTTATTGTGTTGAAGTCAGACGAGAAACCAAAGGCCACACCCTAGTGCCTCATGGGAGGAAGTTAGTAACCCACCCTCAGGGGAAAGACAAAGATAAATAATGGCATTTTATATAACACTTTAAAGTCTGCAAAGATAAGAGGAGTGTTACTATTATCCTGTTTTACAGATGAGAAAACTGAGGCAAACAAGGTTAAATGATCACACAGCTGGTGGATGTCCATGATGACCTTTGAATTCAGGTCTTCCTGACCTCCTGATTCCACCTAGCTGCCCAGTGATCGATCACTCAATCATTATCCATTAACTTGATTTTTATTTTTCTTTTCTCACTCCTAGAAACTTGATTTTCTGCCCTTGAGCAGAGGGTTTACTTCTCTTTCTTTGCAAGGTCCTGTCTAGAAAGAGAAGTCTTTCTCAATATCCTCTCTAAGACCAAAACACATAGTCTGGTTGTTCTCCATGAAGGCACTGCCATCATTCAACCCTTGATTCTCTCCCTTGGGCAGGAGCCAGGGCCTCCATGGAAAGACCACTGGCTTTGGCAACCGAGGCTCTTTCTGGCAATACCTAAACCATTCTATCTATACATCTCCCTCATTCTCCTCCCCTCCTCCAGCCGGAACTCAGCCTGGGGCCCTGGGCTTGAAGAGGCTAGAGTTTTGCCTTATCTAGACAGGAATCAGGTTCCTGGACCACTTCCTGGATGTTTCCAAATAGTGCTCTATTCTGTACTCCTCCCCCTTCCTGGTTCCCTTTTATGTGCTGTCTTCTCTCATTAGAATCACAGAATTCGAGATCCAATGTTTAGAGCTGGGCCAGTTCAACTTCATTTTTAGAGATGAGAAAAAACCTAAGCCTAAACCTAGGCCAGTAGGTCTTATGCAGGATTTGAACTCAAGTTTTCCAGACACCAAACTGAGCCCTACTCTTTTTTTTTTAACTTTATTTTCCACAATTTTTTAAAAACATTATTTTATTTAAAGTTTTGAATTTCAAATTCTATCCCTTCCTTCACCCTCTCTTCTCTGAGATGGTAAGCAATCAAGATATATGTTACATGTGTGCAATTATGTAAGCCATTTCCATATTAGTCATTCTGTATAAGAAGACTCAAAGGAAAAAAAAGGTGAAAGAAGTAAAGTGAAAAATAGCACACTTCAATCTGTATCCAATCAATATCAGTTCTTTCTCTGGATGTCGATAGTATGCTTGGTCAATAGTCTTTTGGGATTGTCTTGGATTTTTCTATTGCTGAGAATAGCTAAATTGTTTACAGTTGTTCATTATACAATATTGCCCCTATTTTTTACAACATTCTCCTGGTTCTGCTCTCTTTATTTTGCATCAGTCCATGTAAGTTTTGCCTGGTTTTTCTGGAATTATCCTGCTTGTTTTTTCTTCTAGCACAATAATATTCCACAATCGCACCATCATATACCATAGTTTGTTTAGCCATTCCCCAACTGATGGGCATCTCTTCAATTTCCATTTCAGAGCCACCATAAAAAGAGCTGTTATGAATACTCTTATATAAATAGGTCCTTTCCCCTTATGATCTCTTTGGGATAGAGAACTAGTAGTGGTACTGCAGGATCAAAGGGTCTACACAATTTTATAGCCCTTTAGGCATGGTTCCAATTTTCTAGCTCTATTCTTTTTGTTGTTGTTGTTTGTTTATTTCCTTTTTTTATTTTCAAAACATATGCACAGAAAATTTTTCAACATTGATCTTTGCATAGCCTTATGTTCCAAAATCTTCACTCCTTTCTCCCACCCCCTCATCTAGATGGCAAGTAATCTATGTTATACATGTTAAAATATATGTTAAATCCAATATATGTAAACATATTTGTACAATTATCTTAACCCACCTCTCAGCCACTAATTATTTTGTTACTGTAAGCTCCTGGAGAGCAGAGATCATCTCCCTTGTTTGTAAGTGTATCCCTAGCACTTAGTACAGTGGCTGGTACAAAGTAAGTACTTTCATTCATTCACTCACTTAAGATTGAAATCTTGACTGTATGACATCAAAACTCTTGGAGCATTCAGTTCTAAGTCATTTATAAAAGGAGGGAAGTTAGACTTGTTCAAACATTTTTTGATCATGTCTATCTTAGTGACCCCACTGGGGGGTTTTCCTGGCAAAGATACCTTAGTGCTTTGCCATTTCATTTTCCATCACATTTGACAGATAAGGAAAATAATGCAAATAGGGTGAAGTGGCTTGCCCAGGGTCACACAACTAGGAGTGTCTGAGATTATATTTGAATTCAGGTCTTCCAGACTCCAGGATCAGGGTTCTATCCACTGCACTGCCCAGCTGTTCTTGGAATTATATTAGATGACCTCTAAGAGGTTCCTTCCAGCTCTCAACGACACAATGACTTTTCCTGCTGCTTTCTTTAGGACTGGCAAGAAGCAAGCAATTTTGGCCCCAGTGGCAACTGAAGTTGGCCGTTCAGTTTGAAAGACTAACCACTTCAGACTCCTCAGACCCATACCCATTATAAGTCCTTACCAGAATCTGAGAAAAAAAAAAAAAAACAGCAGAAAGTAAAAGTAAGCATTCTTCCTCTTCCCCAGGTACCCACTCCATGAGTCAGTTGGGTGGTCTATAAATCAAACAGTACAAAACACAAAGAACATATGACTCGGGTCATAATGTCAGTGACTGTCTTCCAAGCCCAAGTGGCAAGTAGTGGGATGGGGTCAGGACCTGGGAACAGTAGGGCCAAATCCCCAGTCTTGCCCAACAAAGGCCAAAGGATAGAATGCTAAAGTCTTGCTTAGGGAGTGGGATCAATTAGAAGTAGTGGATAAGATCTCTGCTAAGAGAAGAGATCCCAATTCTGTCCCTAAGACACCTTAACAGCCTAGAGACAGCAGGCCTCAATTACATAGGGCTGGTTATCTGCCTGTTCTAGTCATCGGAGAGTTCTCAGAGCCTAAATAACAATGAGATATCTTGGTAGGAAATTTCAGCTCTGCAGAACAGTCTCCGAGTCAGGAATCATCCTGATGCCTCTTTCCATCAACTCTGCTTCCTCATTCCCCAGGGGAGTACAGAGTGTCCAGACGCTACAGGTAACAGACAGGCTGTGGGCACCTACATCTTGCCTGTCTCAGCTCCTGAACTGAAACACACTCAGCATTTATAGTATGGCCACTTAGTACAGACAGCCAGGGTAATCAGAGGGCCAGGGAGACAAGATCTTTGGTTCAGTCCTCAGGACTGACTCCAATATCATCAATCTTCCTTCCCTTCCTACTCTGACTCCAATACTGCCTTTGCTTATTAGCTTCTCATCTCACGCACTCTGGTCAAATCACCAATGGCCCTTTAAACGCTGATGTCCAAAAGAGACCCATGGGGCTTTACCATGGGCTAATGGGGACCTGAAGAGGAGAAGACTCATTGCTATAATCTCCAGAGCCCAAACTCTCAAGATTTTAACCACAAAGATAGGATACTTTGAACTGCTTCTAATTGAATTCTACGACTTCTATTACACAGGTAGAAGATTGTGATGGGCTAATACTGTGCTGTTAGAACTGAGAAACAGAATGGTTTCAGAAAAACCTGGAAAAACTTACATGAATTGATGGAAAGTGAAATGAGCAGAAACAGAAGAATCTTTTACACAGTAAAAGCAATATTTTCAGGATGATCAACTGTTAAAGATGTAGATAGTCAAGACAATGACCCAAGGTAATTCCAAATGATCCATGCTGAAAAATGCTATTCCCCTCCAGAAAGAGAAATGATGAACTCTGTATACAGGCTGAAGCATATCTTTAAAAAATTTTATTTTGTATTTCCTTTTGCAACATGGCTAATATGCAAATACATTTTGAGTGACTTCATATGTATATTCGACATGAAATCGCCTGCTTTCTAAAGGAGGGAGGAGAAATGGGAGGAAGGTAGAAAACTTAGAACTCAAAAAAAATTTTTTTAATGCTTTTTAAAAATTGTTTACATGTAATTGGGAAACATTTAATGAAATAAATTAAAATATCTATATATATATATATATAGATATAGATATATAAAAAAGACCTCTCTATTATTGTCCTATAACAATCAGCAGAATGATTTCAGAGAGGCCTGGAGGGACTTACATAGACTGATGCTAAGTGAAGTGAGCAGAACTAGGAGATCACAGTACATGGCAACATGAAGATTATATAATGATCAGTTCTGATGGACATGGCTGTTTTCAACAATGAGATGATTCAGGCCAGTTCCAACTGATCTTGTGATGGGGAGAGTCATTTGTACCGAGAGAGAGGACTGCGGGATCACAACATAGTATTTTCACCCTTTTTATTGTTTACTTGCATTTTGTTTTCTTTCTCATTTTTTTTGATCTGATTTTCTTGCATAGCAAGATAAAGGTAGAAATATGTATAGAAGAATTGCATATGTTTAACATATATTGGATTACTTGCCAACTGGGAGAGGGGGTGGAGGGAAGAGAGTGAAAAAATTTGGAACATAAGGTTTTGTAAGATGAATGTTGAAAATTATCTTTTCATATGTTTTGAAAATAAAATTTAAAAAATGGAACAAAAAGTCTTCTGTCGCACAAAGACTAGTGCTTTAACCCTTCTTCATCCTCCTCTCCATCCTGCTTAGTCATCTCTCTACCTGGGGCCTAGAAAAGTTATTGACCTATCTTGATCTCTCTTGAGACAATGGCTCTAGAGGATTTTGCTTTTCAAATTAATACCTAATTACTGAATCCCCTGGATTCTTGCTACGCCCTGCACCAAGATGCACGTGGTTCTCTTTCTCTGCCCAAATTCCTGTTGGTTTTAGAAGCAGAAAAGAAAGGCAGGAGGCAGCTTGTTAGCAGCTTGATAATTCAGCTTGGCATCCAGGCTATTAGCTAACTTGAAAAAAGACTAGATGGTTCCTGTTTTGTTATGGGTTTGGGGAGCTTAAAGAAAATAATAACCTTTGATTAGAAACCAATCACTACTTTGTGGTTTTCAGCTTGTTGACCAAGCCAGCTGAGAAAGAAGTCTTATTTGCCCAGTGGATATCTTTGGTTGTGAACAGTGTCTGTGCTTTGTCCTGGCAGTTTTATGAAGAGTCACTTCTCGTGCCTTGATTGCCTCAACTGTACAATTAAGTTTAGCAGGAGCCCAAGTAGCCAAGGACTGTGCCCGATGAGCTGGATTTCCCATGGCAGCTCCCAGCCAAAGAGAAGCCAACCATTTCAATAGCTAAGAAAAAGTGGGAGCTGCGTTTTCACCAAAATATTCACAGCAGCACTTTTTATGTGGCACAGAGCTCAACCTAAAAGCACAGAGCCATCAATTAGGAAATGGCTAAATAAACCCCAGGGAACTCATGTAATACCTATGGCTGTACTCTAAAAAGTACTACTGGACTAAGAAGAATCCAGAAGCTCTGAACATATATATGACTTGATCTCTTCTAGAGTAAAGTCAGCAGAACTAAGGACACAATATCGACAACTTGGGACACAATATATAATGCTGTAAATGGAAAGAAGAAAATAAAACATGGCAAATCAGAGCTCTGAGCTATTATAATGATCCAGCTTGGCCCTAGGAAGAGCTAAAAAAGAAAAAAAATACATCCCTCTCTTCTTAGGGAGTGGGGGATGATGGATATAGAATCTTACATCTATTACCTTTCAGGTACAGCTGATGCCTTGGTTGATATCCTTAAATTGCCCTTTTTTTTCCCCCTTTATTTTTTAACCTTTTTTCCCTCTTCCTTAGCTGTGTGACCATGGGCAAGTCACCTAACCCCAATTGTCTTGGGGGAAAAAAAACACCCAAAAAACCCAACATTAATTGATTAATTTTTTTTCCCTTTTTTGTTTCTTTATTGCAAGGCATAGTTCACTGGGAGATAGGAGAAGAGGAGGAGGAATATATTTGGAAATGAAGATGATTTAGGAACTAAAGATAAGATCGAATTTTTAAAGAAAGTCTATTGGGGGTAGAGAAGCTGGAAAAACCTTTTAAAAGAAGAACTCAGTCCTCCTGGACTCCATTTCCAGTTGGGCTTCTCACCTTCTCTTGGCAACTCTATATCCCCCACCTACTCACTGCTCCTAGGTATGCCAAGCTCTCTTTCTCCCCAAAGTTACAGCTGTCTCCTTTGGCAAAGAGTTGGGAAAGCTCTACCGTAGGTTTCACCCCAAAAGAACCATGCATAAATGTGTAAAGGAAGACCAAGAATAAAAAGGAGACACCCAGTTGTCCAATCTGATAGAATATGGGCCAAAATAACGATTTTGATTTGGTTCCCACTGTCAAAAAAAAAAAAAGGCAGGAATCATCCAGGCAGTCCCCAAAAGGCAGTCCCCAAAAGTCCAGGCTCTTTTGAGATGAGGGACCTTTCTCTCTCCATCAAACTTTGGTGATCAGGATGAGACAGGATGGGTAAGCAAATCTCCCCCTCCCCCCTACACACACACACACACACACACACACACACACCCCTAAGCTGAGTCTAAAAAGTATGGCAGCCAGGACAGACCACTAAGACATAGTATTCTAACCTTATAGAGGAAAAGAATTGGCAGCTGAACAGTGAAAAGGCAGCTTTCTAAAATCAGGAAGGCCCACAACCACTGGCTTTGTCTGGAAGACCATTCAGGCTTGCCAACAAGGAGCTCAAAAAGGTACAGGGGTATAGGAGGGGTGGGCATGGAAGGAGAGAAGAACTGGGGGGAGGAGGATGACAAAGGGTCAAAGTTCAAGGAAAAATCTGACCCCCATTCAGAAGTCTCACTTTATTCTCAAGGATGGGGAGGGAGAGAGGTCAGGGTCCAGTAGCATCTTCCCCAATGTCCCTTCCTTTTGCCTAACTGTGAAAACACTGAGTTTCAACATGAGAAAAGATTTTCTAGGCTTGGACGCCATTTCTTCCTCTCCCAACCCCCAAAACTAGAATCTACAGTTTTCTTTCCACCTAGTTGGCTGCAAGGGCTATAAGGTCACATTGCCTTCTGGGAGGCAGTGTCTCCTGGAGGTTCTCCACATGTTTCCTGAAATCTGGCTCCCCTTTGTGAAATGTGAAAATTCTTGGCTCCAAAAGACCAAGCCAGATGTTTTCATTCCCTAAAGGTTATAGGAGTCAGGAATGGGGGAGGCAAAGTCAGGCTACACAGAAACTAACAGTCCCTGACTTATACAACCCAGACCTCATTCACTGTCCAGGCCCCAGGTTCACAATGGCTTCCTCCCAGCTAGCCCAATGAGCCAGGTAGGAGCCATAGGGTGAAGGAGGAGTCTGGGAAGAAGCTCAGCTCCAAGTCTGTGAATAAACATGTATTAAACAGCTCCAGCAGGCTGACACCTACTGGGTGCTGGGGATGCAGAGGCAGATGAGAGGGCCCATCCTGGAAGGAGTTTACTTTGTATCAAGGAAGGCAAAAGGGGTTATATAAAATATAACATAATAGCTCCAAGGGAATTATGGAGGGGAGAAGCTGACATCTATGGAAATCAGGAGAGGCTGCATGTAGGAAGCAATATTGAAAAGGAATTTCAAAAGAAACAAGGGATTCTCAGAAGCAAAGGGGACACGCTCCTCCGTGGCGAGTCCCTCACCCTCCCTGGAGGTTTTCAAGTAAGGCTTGGATATGTTGTAGTAGAGTTTCCTTAAGCCTTTTGGACCTTGAATGTGATTCATTCAACTCCCACATTCTGTGGCTGCTTCCTCTGATCAAGAAGAGGAGCAGGAAATCCATTGGGAACCAAAGTGTAAAAGAAGGTCGGTCAGCCAGTCAGCTGAAGCATTAAAAGCCCTGACCTCCTCTCCCTGAAGAAGGGCTGCTGAATCTCCAGATCACACGTCCCAGAATCATGTTATTAATGAAAGGAAATACTACTTTTCAGCGAACTTAAGAACATGATTTTTTTTCCCCATCTGAGTTCTTGGAAATGTATCCATGGACTGCTTTTGGGGAGGGGGGGTAGTGGACCCCCTGCTCTAGACAGAGCCACTATATAATAAGCAGAAGGCTTCCCAATCTAGGCAGATTCTAAGACAATATCACTGTATCATACCTAGGTCAAAAGAGTATTTCAGAGCATAAGAAAGCTTAGGTTCTGGCCCAGCACAGGTGAGGCATAAAACAAACATTTCTTAGCCGGAGAACAAGTATCTGTCATGTCTGAATTGGGAAGAACAGGAAGCTGAAGGCAACTGATCACCACCTAAAGAACAACAGTATTCTCCTCCCCTTTCTCTCTAAAGTGACCAAATAGAAGGGGAATCTTCTCTGGGGGAAAACCTTACCACTCTAACACCCTCAGTCAACCATTTCAGCCTCAGCTGTCCTGTGGACCCTCCTCCATCGACTAGCACAATGAGATTAGCCATGATGGTGAATGCCATCTTGGGCTCAAGTCTCCTCTATAGAGCATCAATCACTGTACAATTCCTCAAGGTCACAGAAGCTAGAGACCAGATATCCTAACTTTTAGCTGGCCTGGATAAGGCAGAGAAGGGTATTATATCTCTGGGTCCATAGCCATTCTGAAATTTCACGTCCAATTCCTCCTGACCCTGCTTGGGGTTTTCTTAACATGGTTCGCCATTTCCTTCTCCAGCTCATTTTACAGATGAGGAAACCAAAGCAAACAAGGTTTAATGATTTGCCCAGAGTCATAGAGTTAATAAGTGTCTGGGGCCAGATTTGAACTCAGGAAGATGAGTCCTCCCGACCTCAAGCCTGTCACTCTCTCTACTGTGCCACCTAGTACCCAAAGTGAGGTCCTTATAAATCAGAAACCTAGGAGAGGAAATAAAACTATATAAACTGACAACCAAGATGGCCAGAATTTTCAACTCTTTCCATAGAATTCAGGGGTAGTTGGATGGTGCAGTGGATAGAGCACTGATCCTGAAATCAGGAGGACCTGAGTTCAAATCTGGCCTCAGATACTTAACATTTACTAGCTATGGGAATCTGGGCAGGTCACTTAACTCCAATTGCCTTGCAAAAAAAAAAAAAAAAATAGGATCCTATGATCCCAACAACTCTCCTGTGCTTGCCTTTGGAGGAAAAGGATGTCCTAGCCAGACAGATCTTCCCAGGAGATGGAGCCAGGAGCAATCTAGGCCCCCAGAGGTTAAATAGGTCTTCCCCATGCCCACATCTAAGCCTTAGTAGAGAGAAGTCAAGCCATCAAAGCTCATCAGGGCACATTCTTCTCCCAACTTAGTCTTTAGAGTGTCCATGTTCTTTCAGATTTCCTTCTCCTCTCTGAGCATAGAGGCACAGGCTCTGCTGATGCCTTTCTCTCTCTTTTTTTTTTTTTTTTCCTGAGGCAATTGGGGCTAAGTGACTTGCCCAGGGTCACACAGCTAGGAAGTGTTAAGTGTCTGAGGCCAGATTTGAACTCAGGTCCTCCTGACTTCAGGGCTGGTGCTCTATCCACTGCACCACCGAGCTGCCCCTGATACCTTTCATAAGAAGAAAGCATGGGATAAACTGATTCATACCAAGGTATTAAGGACTTAATATGTAACAGGCAATAAATGAGAAATGTTATGAATGAGCCATAATTGTAAAGTGGCTGTGATGATGATTGTAGCATTCAATTAAAAGGTGAGTCCTCTTGAGTGTAAGACGGTCATTATGGAATAGAAATGGATAAGACAAGTGAGATTGAACATAGCTAAGGCATCCAATTGGAAGGGTTTAAATTACCGGAGGCTGAAAGTCAGCAGGAAGGCCCGACCAAATGGCCAAGTGGTGACTGTATGTGTACAGGAATGGAGGAAGTCACTGAAGTGAGTTAAAGAAATGTTTAAAATCGAAGTTGCCTGAAGAACAATGGGAGCATCCATCCATGTAAGGAGGCCCTGGATGCTCTTCAAGGTTTGTGCCAACCATCCCTGGCTGAAAGCCTGCCTCAGGTACATAATAATAAGCCTCCTGTTCTCCCTGACAATGATCTGTAAGGATGGCCCACTCTGGGATGTCTGGAGATATCTCCTGGGTACCTGCTGACCACCCCATCCCTTCACTAAAGACTGGTCACTGAAAGACTGATAATTAGGAGTAAGTGTGCATACAAGTTAGGATAAATGAGACAAGGAGACCAGCAAATCTTGTAGAATCAAAAGGTTTCTGGCATTTGTCCCCAGGAATCCCCCTGTAAGGATCTGGAAGTACAAAAAATACATTAACATGTATTTTACCCTTTTCATGGGGGAGAAAGACATTGAAAACAAGGCAGACTTTTGAGAATGAGGAGTGGGGAGCACTAGGATGGCAAGTTGAAAGATCATCTGCAGCTGAGGATGCCTGGAGTGGTTAATGCTTAATTAACTCCAAGGAGGGAGTTTCTACAAGTCAGGTATCTGAGGGGAAGGATCCTGGGGTCAGGGCCCTTCAGAGGATCCTCTGGGAAACATGACAGATTAGACAACAAGACAGACTTCTCTGGGCCTCAGCCTACCGCCTATCCAATGTTCCTGAAGGAATCAGAATCCTTCCACTTCCAAGTGGTTAGTGTTTACAAAGCACTGTGTTTACAACCACTTTGTGAGGTGGATAGGACAAGTAATGTTGTCCCTTTTTTACAAATAACGAAGCACAGAGGGCAAAAGTGACAGTTACACAGCTAGTCAAGGATCAGAGCTAGAATTCAAACTAAGAAAGCAGAATGAAGGAAGGCAAGAGGAAAAGAGGGAAGAAAGGAAGATGAGAAAGAAAAAAAGGAAGGATGAAAGGAGGAAAGGAAGGAGGAAGATGAGAAGGAAGGAAGGAGGGAAGAAGGAAAAAGGAAGGAGGAAGGAAAAAGGAAAGAGGAGAGAGGGATGAAAGGAGGAAGGAAGGAAGAAAAGAAGGAAAGAAAGGAGGAGCAATAAAGAAAGGGAAAAGGAAGAAAGAAAGAAGAGAGGAAGGAAGGAAGGCTTAGATCACGTGATCTCTATAAATTTTTCCAGCTCTAAATACTACGAATCTGACATGGCAGATAGAATATTGTACTGGAGTTAGGAAGACCTGAATTCAAATCTTCCCTCTAAGACTTATTAGTTGTGTGACCCTAGCTTTCTCAAACCTCATTTTCCTCATCTGTAAAGTGGGAATAACAGCATCTCTCTCCAGGATTATTGTGAGAATAAAATGACATAATGTGCACACAATTCTCCCTAGAAATGCTAGAGGGAATTATTTGTACTAATAATGAATAGTTCCTAACAATAATAACCTATGTCTCTAAAGCTGTGGCTCTTTTCACTAACCATTTGTCCTCTCCTTTCCCAGAGAAGGCAGGGCAGGCCTCAAACTCAGTCCCTAGGCCAGCCATGCATTGGCCCATTCAGCTTTGGGATAGACCTCCAGAATCTTAGCTCACTGATCAAATTCAGCAACGGCTCCCAGGGCTACAGTTTGGGAATTCCCACCAGCCGCTCACTCTCTTACCTCTTAGCAAGTGATCCTGCCCCAGCTCACTGAGGCCTGAGGAGAGCTGACTTAATGGAAGATGCAATGATGCACTGAGTGTTTCCACAGTATTTCAAGATAGTCATTACCAACCTCCAGGGACCGCTCAGCCATGCTAATAACCTGGTAGGAGGGCGAACTCTCTGGATCATACTTCACATTATCTGCTGCTCAGTATCTCATGTGATCTTCAAAAAATATCTTAATGAACATCCCAGATCATCATCGACCTTTACGAGGGTCATCTCTCATAGAGGAAAAGCAGAGATATGAGCCACAGACCCCCAAAGAAACAACATTTGATAGGATCCCCAGAGTTGTCTTGTGATTGTTGTTTTAAAGTGATCCAGTTGACCACTCTCTCTCAAACCTCAGTTTCCCCATCTGTAAGAATATCGGCCTTCACAAATTTGGACAGGTAATCTGCCAGTGTTTAAGGATAAAGCTGGAAATGGATTCCATTTGGAAGAATGAATGGGGTCATTCATCATTCCAAAGCAAGATGAAGCCGGCCATCCACCACCTCCTTATAGAAATGCATATCAAGACATTTTGGGGCATGGTCAATACAAGAATTTGTTTTTCTTGACCATATATATATTTATTAAGTTCTTTTTTTTTTTTTTTTTTTGAGGCAATTAGGGTTAAGTGACTTGCCCCAGGGTCACACAGCTAGGGAGTATTAAGTGTCTGAGACCAGATTTGAACTCAGGTCCTCCTGATTTCAGGGCTGGTGTTCTATCCACTACACCACCTAGCTGCCCCCATATATATATATATATTTCTTACCAGTGTTCTGGTTTGGGGATTTCCTTTTTTTTAATGGGGGTGAGTGGGAAAGAGTAAATGTTTGCTGATTGGGGGAAAAAAAACAAAATGAAAATTTTTTTTGTAAAAGATTGAATGAGTTCGACAAGAGGAAGTCATCTTAGAGACTGGTGGAACAAAGGAAGAGAAATGTCCACATCCTATTTCTATTCACCCAGGATTACACACGTGCCATTTTTTATCCTCTCTAGAAGGGAAAGGCAGAACTTATAAAGTTTAGGAAAAAGCTTCCTATTGATTGTAACTCGTGGGCATGAGCATTCAGTCATGGGAGAAAATGCCTCAGAACCTGGTACTTCCTGGCAGCTGGAAACACTGCCAATATTTTTCCCTCTATGCCAATGAACAAGGCCCCCAGGAGTTCTGAGCCTCCTTCAGGAGCTAAGCCAGGGGATTGGAGGAGTGAGATGGGAATGGGAGCCTGCATCTTAACGCAACCACCCAACTCAGAAACTGTCATTTATACTAGATCTTCTAAGGGTCTCCAACTGCCAAGGTCCCATGAGAGCTTTCCGTCACAGTTCCACTTCCAGGGTTCTGCTTTGGCAGAACTTGAGGCAGAGGAAAGCCAGCCCTAGACTACTTTGGGATCATAAAATCCTCTAGCTCAGCATCTTCTTCCCCCAAAGAGAAGAAGCTGAAGGTCCAGATCTGATTGTTTGTCCACAACTATAACCCTTATTATAAACAACTTAGTTACATACATATATATATATGTACATATATATATAATGTAATATTATATATAGATACATATAAAAGTATAAGTAACAAGTGGTAACATTTGGTTAGGTGGCAGAATGACTACAGTAATGGACTTAAGGAAGACCTGAGTTCAAACCCAGCCTCATTTTCTAGTGTCATCCAGGGCAAGTCATTTGTATTATTTGTAAAATAGGAATAATAATAGCACCTACTTCTGATAGGCATCTTAGTGGTGCAATGCTTAGAGTGCTAGGCCTGGAGTCAGGACCTAAGTTCAAATCCAGCCTCAGAGTCTTCCTAGCTGTGTCACTAAACCCTATTTGCCTCAGTTTCCTCATCTGTCAAATGAGCTGGAGAAGGAAATGGCAAACCATTCTTAGTATCTTTGCCAAGAAAACCAAGAGTCAGCATCAACTGAAATAACTGAATAGCAACAAAAAAACCTCTTACAGGGTGTTGAGAGGATCAAATGAGAAATAGATGTAAAACAATTTGAAAACTTTCAGGGGCTAAATAAATGCTAGGTATGATCAATTAAATCATCATCACTCTTATTGTCACCATCATTAACTTCTTTCCATGGGATCTCTCTCCAAAACCCGTAGAGCACATTAATGATCTAACAAGTTTATCATAGGCAACAACCAACCACATATTTACCAAGTACCCACTAAGCATTTAGGTCCCAGAAGATACAGTAGGGGTAGAAGAAACAACTTTGGATTATGAAATCCAAGTAAAAAAGGGTTAGACTTGATTGATGAGGCAACAGTCAACAACTACCATGGGGAAGTGATGGGGTACTGGTGATGTTTTGGGAATATCTGCTGGGAATGGTTATGCAGATGAATGAATGATGGGAGATCAAGGAGACTAAAGTTTCTACTTTGGAAATGAGGTTTAGCAGAGAGAAAGAGGCCTTTATAGCAAGGCAATATTCATAGAAAGATCAAATGTTCTCACTCTACTGACCTGAATCCTAAGCCAGGGTCACTTTGAGAAGCCTTACGACTAAGCTTACACCTCATAGATACTCATGGATGGGTAGATGATTCAATCAAGTTTTATACACCCATCCTGTCCTTGTTCCTCTTAAGGGGAAATGCCACTGGGACCACACAGCCCCGAGAAGTTACCATGGCAGTCTTCTTGTTAGGAAGTCCACCAAGCCTGGTCCTTTTATTCCCTGAAGAGAAACAGTAACAGACAGTAAGGTGGGGGGGGGGGGGGCTGGAGGCAGGCAGGAGGCTTTTCTGTCCACTGGGATAGGGTGGCTCAGGGCCAGACTATCTTTAGCAGAGGGGAGTTGGAGAAGCTGACCAATGAGGATTCAAGACTGAGGAATCTAGTATACCCACCTCCATCTAGAGTTGGCACAAATCCCCAAGTCAGGCTTGGTACCGGCCTACTCCTGTCAGGCTAGACAATCCCCCCCTCGGGCACAGGCCTCCTCCCAGGATGCCTTGGCCACAAGAAAAGGAAGGCTGATGGTGGGCAAATCTCAGAAAAGGACTTCTAAAGTTCACAAGAAAAACTGAGTTCGGGAAGGAAAGGAGAGTCTAGTTTTCTAACAGACTGTCACTATCTGTGACGCCCTTGGAGAGAAAACAGCTGTTGGGAGCTTAAAACTCAAGGAATTTATCTCTTCTCTCTTATCAGGCTGACCCTTGGCATCCTCACAGACAGCAGAGAACAAAGACAAGCATTAAACCAGACCTCCATGCACATTTCCTGCAAACACGGCTCCAGCCGACTGCCCGGCGGGAGACAGGGCAGGAGATGCAGATGCCTTCCTTCCCCAGACCTCAGGGGGCACGTCCCCCAGGGCCTGCCTGCCTTATCCCTCCCTCTTAGATAAGGCCTTCTGAGGTCTGGGGCAGCCCACTTCCTTTCCCCAACTGCCTACCTTTCCATAGATCTCCCCGGCACTGTTGTTAAGTCACTTCAGTTGTGTTGGACTCTTTGTGATCCCACTTGGGATTTTCTTGGCAAAGATACTGGAGTGGTTTGCCACTTGTTCTCCAGCTCACTTTACAGTTGAGGAAACTGAGGCAAATGAGTGAAATGATTTGTCCAGGGTCACACAGCTGGTGTCTAAGGCTAAATTTGAACTCAGGTCTTCCTGATTCTATTATCAGCGCTCCAATCCACTGTGCCACCTAACTGTTCTACCTCCCCATCTCACCCCAAATCAAACCCTCCCCATTCCCCATTTTCAAAAGCCTTCTCCTTCATTAAGTTTTTTTCTGAACATTCAAGGACAGGGGTTCTTAACGTGAGGCCCATGAGCTTATTTTTTTTAACTATTTTAATAATTGTATTTTAATCTCTTTGGCTCCTTTTGTTATCCTACATATTTTATTTCATGCATTTAAAAGCACAATTTTGAGTATTCACCAGGTTGTTGCTAAAGAGGGCCATGATCCAGAAAAAGTTAAGAACCCCCAGTCTAAAAAATCTCTCTATCTCTGACAAAACTCTAGAACAACTAACCTATCATTCTCAAAAATGTAAGAATTATGAACTAGTGGAGGTAAGATTTTGCTTTATATTTCTTTTCACTTCCTACAGTAATATTCGACCAGTCAATAAGCATCTATTAAGCGCCTGTTATACACTAGGTGCTGAGAATATAAAAACGAAAAAAAGCCTCAAGGAACCTACATTCTACGTGTACATACATATACACTATATGCGCACATGTGAGTGAGTACAAAATAAATATAAGGCAAATTGAGGGAGGGGATAAAAGGGAAAAGACCAAGCAGCTAGGAGGTCAGGAAAGGTTCCAAAGAGAGGGTGGCTTTCTGAGCTGAGTTCTCAAGGAAGCTAGATGATATTCCTATAGCATTGGAATGTTTATGAAGGGCTTTGCCCATTCCTTATCTTATTTGCTCCTCCAAATATATAGTATATATTATTATTGTTTTTGCTGAGACAATTGGGGTTAAGTGACTCACCCATGGTCACATAACTAGGAAGTGTTAAATGTCTGAGGTCAGATTTGAACTCAGGTCTTCCTGACTTCAGGACCTGTGCTCTATTCACTGTGCCATCTAGCTGCCCCTAGTATATATATTATTATATAGGCTGTATAATATATTACATATAATATATCATATAATATATTACATATTATATATATGTGTATATATATATATATGTATATATATATATATATATATATATATATTATTTTTTTTTGCACCTTCAGGTTTGCTCATCCCCATTTTCATATGGGTTAACCCAGGGGGTAATCAAGCTTGTCTTGGTTAAACCAGTGAGAAATATTCAGTCATCTTTCCACTCTAGCAAGATGCCTCCAAAACTCCAGGCCAACCAAGAAAGAATCAGCAAAGGCAATTCAGCACAGTGCTGGTTAATTCTGTCTGCAGCCAGAAAAGAAAGTTCCAGGAGATAGGCAGTATGGAGTTCCCGGGCTAAGAAATCGGGTCACAGAGGGTGGAAAAATCATTCCAAAGATTGTTGATACCAATAATACATACCGACAACAAGATATGTCACCTTCACTCCAAGGAAAATAATCTGAGTCACCCATGGCCCCACTTCCCTTATCCGAGAACATTTAATAAATACCAACAAAAATGAAACAGGTGGAGGGGGAAAGGTCAAGATCAGCAAATGGTAGCTGACTTCTCTGTTCCTCTGTCCTGAACCTCTCTGCTCATCTGCTCATAGGATGGGATTTCATTTTTTTTTTTTTCACTTTCAACATGGGTAGCCACTTAAAAGAACCAGATCAAAATAGACCTGTTTTCCACTAGGGATAGTGGAGCTAACATTTTCTGGCAAGAGAGGGTGAGGATAAGGGGTTCCAGGCTGTAGGAGTGCTACCTCCTTACCTGTAAGATGAGAGGGGTGGAACCCAAATGACCTCAGAGGACCCTTCCATTTACAGGTCCATGATCCTAGTTCCATGATTTTCCCATTTTCTGGGATGTTATTTCACAAAAGGGCTGCTATTGCTCAAGGCTGAGGACCTCCCTCTCTATTTTGCCTCCTGGCTGGGGGCTTCAGCCTTGGTTGATTCTCCAAACAAAGTACACCCCTCAACCCTCTCATCTCAGCTGGGAGTTATGCAAACTTGGGTGCAACAGGAAGTGCTAAGATTGGATGCTTGAGTCAAAAAGACAACCCACTAAAAATACCACAAGAAGAAGCTGGTTTCCTCTATATATCTTTCCCCACAGAGATCCAATAGAAGATGCTAACCAGACTCTCCTCAAACTCTGCCATTGTGATCTGTGAACTCAGAAGAAATTTCTTAATCAAACAAAAAATTTCTTAATCAAACTTTGCCCTGAAACTGCTTGTTTTCTCTGAACGCCACAAGTGAGCAAAAAATCACAGGCCATGGCTCCTGTTTCCCAATCACTTCCACCCACCTCCCTATTCTTTTTTACTTGGGCAAAGGGTAACTGAGCTGTTCTCTTGTTTTCCATTCTTTCATTTATCTCCATGGGTTACATTCTAATATACCTCACTATAATGACTAAATATACTTTCTCTTCTTTTTTTAGTGAGAAAAATCATCTATACTTTGCCCTCTTATTTTCTCAATTTTTCCCCAAGTTCTGAATGTCCTACTGTCCCCACCCCCACCTTCGGTCCCACTGTAGCACTATCTGCTTCTAGCCCATTTTAGAATACAGGATGTGGGAAACCAGGCAATGGAGTAATGAAGTGCCCTTTTCTCAGCAGGGAATGACAATGACCTAAAACTTTCTAGTGGCTTGGGATCCTGGGTCTTTGATGTTTCAGGAGGGAAGTGGGTCAGAGCTGGTAAGCACTTCCTCAGTCCCATTACAGAACTAAAGGGATTTGGGTAGGAAAGGAGATTCTCAAAAGAGGCTAGGACTTTTTGTCCCCTACACTGGCCTGGCCTGCCAATGCTTCTGCTCTACCGCTCCAGCTGAAGTGCCCAGCACAAATACCCAGGATGCCTCTGTCTTTCCCCCTGTCCTCCAACTATATTAAAGAGCAGTTTTGGTTAAACTTGAGGTATACATGCAGACTGTGAGGGTAACAATCAGGCTCCAGGCTGCTCAGCTCTGCCCTTGCAGGGATGACAGGTGAGGAAGGAGGGATTCTGTTCCCTCCAATATTAAGTACTCTGGATACTACAAAAAGAAGGGAAGAGAAAGGTGACAAACCAGGGAGGAAATTAGGAGTCTGGCCTTAGACCAGCAGCAGGATGCTAAGTACCCCCCCACACTTCCACAAAACACATACAAACATACCCCATGCCAGATCTCAAAGTCTACAGAGTTCCTCACAATCTACTTTCTGTTCCTGTTCTTCTACTCCTCCCCCAAAATACCCCCTGTAGTCACCCAAAATAAACACCTTGGAGAGTTTTCCTCACCAAATCAGGTCCCTCAGGATCAATTAGCTATTTACTTTTGCCCCCAGAGTAGTCACTGGGCAGGCCTGTGGGAAACCATTAGCCTGAGTATCTCCAACCACCGTGGACTGGATGATTTTGAAGATAGCCTATTTAGAATCACAGGTGAGCATACCATGCTCATGTCTTCTCCACTAATCCCAGTGCAAGGAGTGATCCCCCCTAAAAGCACCATCATCTCCCCCCACTGCTCCCTGAGACACTGACTCCCCAGAGTGAGGATGGACGGCTCATTCTCAGGAATGTAGGGGATTTGCTGCCAAAAGAATATGTGCTGTGGGTGGGGCATTAGAAAAAAATCTTTGTCTAATGAACTGGAGACTGGCTTTTGAATCCTCCCTCTCCCATATATGTGTGTGTGTGTGCTTGTCTCCCTCTTCTCCTACCTCTCTCTCTCTCTCTCTCTCACTCACTCTCTCTCTCTCTCTCCTCTCTCTGTGTATGTGTGTATGTGTGTCTCTCTTTCTCTGTGTGTGTCTGTCTGTCTCAGACTCTTTATCTCTCCCCCTCTGTTTCATGCTCTCTCTCTGTCTCCCTCCCCCCACCTGTCTCAGGCTCTCTTTTTCTCTTTGTCTCAGTCTCTGTCTCTGCCTCTGTCTCTCCCTTCCCCTCTCTGTCTCAGCCTGTCTCTCTTTTTCTCTTTATTTCAGTCTCTCTCTGTGTGTCTCTCTCTCCCCATCTCTGCCTCAATCTTTCTCTGTCTCAGTCTGTCTCTATCTCTGTGTCTGTCTCTGTCTCTCTCTCTCTCTTTGTCTTTCTCTCCCTATCTCTGTCTCTCTCTCTTTCCCTCTATCTCAGTCTCTTTATCTCTCTGTCTCAGTCTCTTTTATCTCTCTGTCTCAGTCTCTCTCTTTGTCTGTCTCCCTCTGTGTGTCCTTCTCTGTCTCTCCTCTCCCTTTCTGTCTCTGTTTCTCTGTGTCTCTCCCTCTGTCTGTTTCTCTCTGTATCTCTCTCTCTCCCCACCTGTCTCAGTCTCTCTGTCTCTTTCTTTGTCTCTTTCTCTGTTTTTTTCTCTCTCTCTGTCTCTCTGTATATGTCTCTCTCTCTCTCTCCTCCCCTCTTTCTCTGCCTCACTATATCTCTCTCTTTCTCTTGTCTCAGTCTGTCCCTCTCTGTCTGACTCTTCTCTGTCTCTGTCTGTCTCTTTCAGTCTCTTTCATACACATACACACACACACAGCCCTCGGGTGCCTCATTGATAAAACAATCATACTTTAATTTTCTGAAACCAGAAATACTAGAAAATCTCTTAAGATCCCTTTCATCTAAGGCAACATTTGGCCACTGAAAATCTGGTTTTGAATCTAGGCAATCCTTAGGATGATAACTTCCCATTTTTCCCAATTTGGGGGGGGAAGATCTGACCTCATCTCTCAGAAGATAATTCATATTACTGTCTGTTTCTTTTTGTAGAGTACACCTTGTCATACAATGATGTAGGAATGGGTGGGAGAAGAGAGAGGAAGAATGCAAAACTGAAAAGAAAAAGAAATTAAATTTTAAAAAGAAGAAAAAGCAGAGAATCTGGAGCACATGAGACATCTTAATATATGTCTCCTCATCCTCCAAATCAGTTGGAAATTAGGGGTGGCCCCAAATGCTGCCTACTTCCTTCAAGCTCAGTGAAAGAAATTTGTACTAGTAATATCAAAGTTCACTGAAAAAATTGTAATTACACAAGCTCATAATTGCACATAACATATTATTAATAAGCAACAAGAAATATAATGAAAATACTTATTAGTGAACAGAATGAAATTGGATGAAAATGCAATTTTCCTCAGATACCCAGCGAGCTGTAAACTCCCTCCCTCTCAAATGTCATTTAGCTTGTTTTGTCCAAGAGCCAACCACCTTTTATTATCACTAAATAGTCTACAATCCATAAACAGGGCCTTAAAACTCCCACAGGGAACTGGATAAGTCCATTTGGATTACAAGATGTGTGTGTTTGCATGTGTGACTTTGTGTATGTATGTGTATGTGTGTGTGTGTGAGAGAGAGAGACAGAGAGAGACAGAGACAGAGGAAAAAGAGAAAGAGAGAAAGAGAGAGAGAGAGAGAGAGAGAGAGAGACTGTGTGTATACAGAAAACTAAATTTTAGGAGAACTTATTTAAATGCAACAATATTTCCAGTACTTACTCCCGATGTTCCTGGCACACATGGTGGACCCTTAATATTTATTGACAATTAACTCAAGAGATTTTTTTAAAAGCCCTTTGAAACCTTAATATCAGAAGTTAATGAGCTCACTGGCTTCAAAGTCAGCTCCCTAGCCTTTACCTATACTGCTTCTCATACTTTCCATCCCAACTCTGTCAGGGGTGTTTGGGCAAGTCACAATGCTCTGAGCAAAGTTTTAAGATTATAAGTTGTAAGAGAAGTGCCAACTTCCTTGGTAGAGAGAGTTGAGCAATGAAATCATAAGTCCGGTCCTTATGTTCAGTTGTTTTATCTCATGTCTGTATCTGTGGGACTCCATTTGGAGTTTTCTTGGCAGAGATGCTGGAGTGATTTGCCATTTCCTTCTCTAGCTCATTACAAATGAGGAAACTGAGGCAAGTAGAATGAAGTAGTCACTTGAGCAGTCTCACGTATCTAATAAGTATCCGAGTCTTTCTTACTGCAGTCCTCAATGCTTTACCTACTTCACCATTTAGCTGTCCTCTTCTTATAAACCTAGTCCCTACATCTGCTAATATTCAGCAGTTTGTCCATGAGTCTTCCTCAAACCTTATACTTCACTTCTTTAGGATGGAAGTGAGCCTTTGTTTCCAGAAAATCAATAATAACCACAAACATGGGTCTATAAGCTCCTAAAAATTACAGCAGTTCAGGGAATTTGAAACCAACTTGGCTGCTGGCTCCTAAGAGAGAACTGCTCCAGAGAGTGATCCTACATTTATCCAGAAACCTTTAGGGTGAGCCATGCAGAAATCCCAACATGAATGTCAGGGCCTATCACAACTCCTGGCCCTTCTATGTGATAAAGAGCAATAATGTCACTGGACCTTAGTTTGCCTACTTGGGGATAAAAACACTCATCCTCTGGACCTGGCAGGGAGTTGTAAGAATAGCGTGAAATAGATGGAAAGGGTTTTGAGAAATAAAAATACAATGTTATCACTATAATGACTAAGTTAGAATCAAATAAGGAAATAGACCTTCCTTCTTCCCTTCACTATAGAAATGGGGAAATGATGGCTGAAGATATACAAACGCACATACATACACACGTCTGTGTATTCTTCACAGTTAAAGTTTGGTTGGCTCTGTGGAACAGGTTTTGTTTTTGTTTTTGTTTTTTTAATCTTTCTAACATGGAAAGACTCACTGGGTAAGGGAGGTGGGAGGGGAACATTCACAAATGAATGTAATGTAAAAACAAAAGGCAGCAGTTTCTAAAAAGAAATGCTTAAACAAAACTCGAGAAAATTCTTTGGAGGAGGTCTATAAAAACTTTCTGGAGGATGGGAGTTATAGTTGAGGGGCAGGCACAGTTAGGTTTCAAGCTGCATTATGGGTGGGAAGCCATCTCTCAATCAATGTGAACCACTTGAGTATTAAATTCAACACAAGTGATTATTAATCTTTTTCCAGATGTTCTGGCTCCCTTGGGAGCTGGCCTGACTCAGTCTTACCCTTCCCTTTGTTTGAGGTTGTCAACATCTGCTGCCTTCAATAAGAGGCCTCTGCACAAACCTGACCCCTCAGGCCTCTACCAAGCCATAGCCTCCTTTTGCAAAAAAAAAAAAAAAGCTGGGATTTCTTCCTGAACTTTAAGTCGTTCTAGAAAAGCAATTTCATCTACTCCTTTCAATTCAGTCTTCTATTAAGTAGCTACAGGCTAATTTTGTGAGCGGATTTCAATGTCAACAGTGAATTTCTGAAAGATTAAGGCTGCTTGAGTGGGTCTGAGAGCAAATAAAACATCTATACCATCAACTGAACAATGGGACATGAGTGCTCTCTCCCTGGAAATGGGCAGAAGGAAGCAAAGTGGAAGGAGGTGAAGGAAAAGACCTCTCCTGCATCTGAAGAATGTATTCCTTTTCTTCCTCAAGTTCTTCAACTAGAGTGGCTTCTCACTCACAACCAGAGAAACTCTTTGGGAAAGGATCAATTTCCCTACTTTCTAATTGGACTCCTCCCCTTATATTACTAACCCTATTAGCCCTGATCCAATTAGCCCTGAATTTTCTCTTGTTTGAAACCTGAGCAAAAGAGAACTGGAGGTCAATATCCCATTGCTAAGAGCTATAAACCATCAGCAATTTCAGACCAAGGCAGTCTGTTCCTGCTAGCCTTGCTAGTTCCTGTTAAGAAGTCCCTCTTTCCATGGTGTGTGTGTGTGTGTGTGTGTGTGTGTGTGTGTGTACTTTTGGGGGCTTAATCAATTAGGTGGCTTTAAGGATTGATGAACCTTTGAACTCACTATTTCAGGAGCTCACTCAGATTGACTTGTGAACTAAGAAATACACAATAATCCACCCAACTCTACTACATAGAATGGCCTGATCATGCACTTACACCTAAAGTTAGAGAAAGGAGACTTTCCTTGGAAAGAAAAATGTTCATCTGACACCCCCCACCCCAACATTTTCTCCCTTCATTCTCAAGTTACAAGGGTAATAGCTTTCTTTTCTTAGCTACCTTGGAAGGTGAGGGGCCCATCTGGTTTTGGATCAAGACAGCTCATTCAGGACACAAAAATTCCCAAGAGCCTCATTCTCCCACACACTTCCAAGAGCTTTCAGGGCCTTTGCTCAGAAATTGGGCTGGAGGGCAGAAAATTACTGATAGGTAGGACTCCAAAGGAGAATATAGGACTTTCATAGGTTCAGAACAGCAAAAACACCTTAATAAAGTTTAAATCAGCTCTTCCGTGGCTGGGTACTGATGTGCATTTGATTCCATTCAGGTTAAAGCTAAATCTTGACTTCATGAAAGACACTGGGCATCCAGGAAACATACAACAATTCATCAACCACCGTGAAACTCCACCACCACACCAAATGCCCACTCATGTATGGGTACACCCAAGGTTGGAGGGTCCTGTGTGGTTCCTGTTTACCTTCTCCTTCAGCATTTGATTAGAACGGAGATCACCGCCTACAGAGATTGCCTCTTTCCAAAGAGCTCAAAGCATTTTGCAAGCATCACTCAAGCAGTCAGCAGTAGAAGCCAGGGTAAGTCCCAGGAGACTTGTCTCCCAGTCATAGCTACCTGCCCCCCCTCACAGGTTCCTTTGACTGGCAATTTCAAGATGAGAAGTTTCTCCCCAGTCATATTTTCTCTGGGGATCTTCAGATCCCACTTGGAAGAAATTATTGGGGTGGGTTGGGGGGTTGGGGTGGAATGATAACCAGCTTCCTGAGTAACTGTCCCAAAGGAAGATAAGAAGTTAACTAAGAACAACTCTGGTGGCTACTTCCAAACAGACAACTCTTGGTTTTGGGGGAGGAGGGGGAAAGAATAGGAAAAAAAAAATTTTAAAGCTGCAAAAAAAAATTAAACAATCCTCCTTATACACTCTTCTCGCTTTGGATCTCCTCCCCCTCTCTCTTCTAAGCTCTGTGTATTAGAAAAAAGAAAGGGCCAAAAGAAAGAGAGGAGTTGGGGGAACGGTAGGTACAGCACAGCATCAAGAAACAGGAACTAGAAGGCAAGCTTGAGCATATAAAGGGCAGGCTAGTGACTTACTTGTAGGCCAGAGGAAGTGAGAAGCAGGTTCTAGGACAGGGTAGGAGTGGTGAGAGCTGGGGGGATGGGGTGGGAGGGGAAACCGTGGCTAGAGAGCAAGGAACAACTAAACTGGGTCTGACAAGTTTGGTCTGCTTCCACAGGAGCACTGAGTACCCTGGGACAAAACAATAGAATTGAGTCCGGAGCCTCCTGGGCTGAGCCATTTACGCATCTCGTTGAGTTTTCGGAGTTTCCAGAGGACAGAGAAGTCTTGCTCTCTGTCATCTCCCTAATACGAGGAAGATCAGCTGTCAAGTCAAGACAGGGCTGAACCCCAAGCCTTTGCTTAAGGACTTCGGAAGGCTTGGGAAGGCCAAGCTGCCTTGTGTCCCAAGGGGGAAGGAAGGTTGGGAGTGTTTTGGAGAGTTGGGGGGAGGGGAAGAAAAAGAGTGGGGGACGATCGTCACCTTGGCAACTCTGGTCCCTGGGGAACGGGATGGGCAGGGGCTAGAGCTGGTCTGACGGCCCCCCGATGGCAGCGGTCGGGGGAGGGGCGCCTCCCCTCCTTCTTGGCGCCCCCCTCCCCCCACGTGGCTCCAGAGCAGGGAGCCCGGCGCGCGGGTCCCCGAGGGGAAAGTTGTCGGGGCGGGGACAAAGCCCTGGATCGGGGCGCCAACATCCCCCAACGCCGCCCTCCCGCATCCCCGCCCAGGTACCTGGGTGCCATCCCCGCCGCTGCCGCCGCGTCCTCCTCCTTCTAGTCCTGGGGGTGCTGGTGTAGGCAGCCGTAGTTGCCTCCCAGCCCTAGCAGTGGCCGCAGCAGCAGCAATAACAGCAACACCAGCAGCAGCAGCAGCAGCAGCCTGCGCCCCAGATCCGTTAGGTCCGCCGGCCCCCTCCGCTCCCTGCCGCCGCCGCCGCCGCCGCCACAGAGAGTCCCCTCCCTCCTCCTCCTTCTCCTCCTCCTCCTCCTCCTCCCTTCTGCTCCTCCCTCCTCCCTTCCCTGGCTGGGCGAGCTGCCTTCCCCTCCCTTCCCCTCTTTCCCCTCCTCTCCCTTCTCTTGTCTCCACCCCCACCCCAGGCGCGGGTCTGAAGGCCGGATACTCCAGATAGGGAGCGGGGGGAGGGGGGGGTCGGTTGCCCCCTCCCCATTCATACTCCTTCTCCTGCCCCCCACCCCCACCCCCATCCCCACCCCTCCATCCTCTCCGCTCCCCCTCCCTCTTTATTTTGGGCATGCTGGGAAATGGAGTCTGGGTCCCCGCTCTGCCCAAATCGACCACAGAAAGCTGGGAGAAGGGGGACTACAACCCCCAGGGCGCGGCGCGGGCCAGGGTGAGCATTGTGGGTCTTGTAGTATATCGAGCGTCGAAGGGGTCTCCTGATAAAGGAGGGCGAAGGGGGCTGAGGAACCGCCATTCCCAGAATGCAGATCTCCCCTGGCCTCTGTCCACTCACAGGCGAAGGGGATGGCGGTGGGGGTGGGAAAAGATTGATTAACCTTTGGGTAGCAGATGGGAAATGGAGCTGTTGTGGCCAAGCAGTCTGCAGTCACCGATCCACGTCGTGGGTACCTGCATCCCCAAGAGGGCTGGAGAACAGTCAAGTTGAAATGAAAACTTGGCAGGGGGTGGGGAGCCCCGGCTCAACTACGAAGTACACCAGCTGTTGGACAGCTGCTGGCCGGCACCGGGGAGGGAGCCCAGAATGAGCTTAAAAGACCAGACAGTTCCATTTCAGAAGGGGTCTCCACCCCACTCTCCCGGGGTTCCTGGGTTCAGGCTCGTCTCCCCGCCTTCCTGAAGTCCAGGCCTACAACCTCACCATACCCGGGCAGGGGGTGGGAAATGGGGGGTGGAGGGGCCGGAGAGAAACTAATCAGATCTAACCCACAAAGACCAAGGAATCTGGAGCTGTGGTTGGCCAGGTGCCCAGAGTTCTGCGAGCTGGATTGGACAGAGGAGTGAATGAGGCACGGGCCCAAGGCCGGGGGCCTCATTGCAACGGAAGGAGAGAAACGTCTCCACTGGATCTAGTAATAACGTGAACTGAGTGAAGGAGTCTGAGAACAGATCGGAGGTCGAGTTACACCCCTGCTGTTCTCGTACTGATCTGAGGTTCTTTGTGCCTCAATTTCCCTTAAAAAACAAAACAAAACAAAAAACTAATATTTTCCACTTTTACCCTCTTAGAGGTATTATGCCTCAAACCCTTCGGAAGAACGGTGCTTGATTAAGCAATCAAGAGGGTTGTTTGTTATCCCTGCATAATAGTCTCCTCTACTACCCCTTCTTCCCCTTCTCTGTGTTGAATCTCTTTAGCCTTTGAGATCGGGCTCCTTGTCTCATCTATTCTTGAGAAATCCTCTACCCTTACTATGGATCTGCCTACAGTAGGCATCTCTACTATAGATTTTGAGCAGGAAGGGGACCCTTGGAAGTCAGGGACTCTAGCCCCATCATTATACAATAATGCTTAAAGTCCACCACTCTCACTGGCAGTTGCTGGTGCAGCACATAGATAAATCTCTGGACCTAGGCTTTGGAAGTCCTAAATTCATATAGCCTCGGACTTATTCACAGCTAATGTGACCCTTGGGGAAGTTAGATGGTGCAATGGATAGAGCTCTGGGCTTGGAATCAGGAAGGTCTCCGTTCAAACCTGGCCTCAGATTTGCTAGCTGTGTGATCCTGGGCAAGTCACTTACCCCCTATTGGCCTCAATCCTTCATCTGTAAAATGGGGACATCCTAGAGAAGGAAATGGCAAACAAGTCCAGTATCATTGCCAAGAAAAGGCCAGAGTCTTTGTCAGAACTTTGTTCCTAGAGTCACATAGTCTGAGGTGACTAATGGGAGACATTTCACATTGACCTTACCGGAGGTTAAACCAATGGCTTATATTTATCTCTTTTTTTGGGGGGTGTAGTCCTAGCATTCAAGATAATGAAAGATGAGCCGGTAAATCAATCCACTAAAAAGCATTTATTAAACACATACTATGCATCAAGTGTTGTATTGAGTACTGGGAACATAACTTCTTTCCTCATCTGAAAATGAAGATGAGAATAGCATTTACCTCCCAAAGTTGTGAGAAACAAATGAGGTGATATTTGTTTGGTTTGTAAGCACTAGTACAACTTTCCTGAAGCAATCCCAGCAAATTTATAAAATTTATAAAACAGAGCATCGGACAAAATTCCTAGGAGATTCGAGGCTCTGCTTTCCCACCCCACCCCCCCCATTTTCCCCTTTCCCAGATACAAAAAATGCCAAGTTATTTTTTTAATTAAAGCTTTTTATTTGCAAAACATACGGATGGGGAATTTTTCAACATTGACTCTCAAGTTATTCTTTAAGCCAGTTGTCCCGTGCTCACATCTGCCCCTGACTATGTGATTGGTTTGGAAGTGGTTTTCCATTGTCCTGAGAGAACCCTGCTCCTAGATGAAAGTAACATCTCTATAGGAGATTGGAGGACAGAGTAAAGCAGTCTCCATGTGGCTCTTGGGTTCTTTTTTTTTCTATAAACTAGCTACAGATAGCAGGATCCCCTACTTGGGTTTTCCTCTTTACCTGACACCTGCAGTTTCAAAGGTTTTCTTTGAAAATAGTTAGGAAATAACTTTCTGTGAACTCACACCTACTTCACAAAGCCTTTTGTGCCTTTATTTCTCTAGGGACCCAGAGATTTTACAATTAGAGCAGAGGTTCTTAACCTGGGATCTGAAAACTTAAAATGTTTCTTGAATAACTTATTTCAACATAATTGCTTTCCTAGATAATTATATTTAATTTTATGCATTTTAAAACATTAATCAGAGAAGAGGTCCATAGCTTTTCTCAGATTGCAAAAGGGGTCCAGGACACACAAAAAAGTTGTTTTATTGAGCATCTAGTCTGGGCCAGCCTTGTCTCTCAATGTCTCACACACAACCTTATCAGCCAATGTCAATCTTGACCTTAACAGAGGTTAAGCCAACGGTTTATGCTTATGTCTTTACCACTCTTCGAATGTACTGTCCTGGCATTCACGATAATGAAAGATGAGATATGAATCCACTAAAAAGCATCTATTAAGCATATATTTTGCATCAAGTATTGTGCTGAGTACTGGGAACATAAAGATAAAAAAAAGTGAAACAGTCTTTGATCTCAGGAGTGTATTCTATCGGGAAATAATATGTAGACATATAAGTATATAAAAATAAATACAAAGTAATTTCTGGGAGGAGAGAGGAGCTAGCATCTTAGAGGATAAAAGTCTTCATGGAGAAGGTGATACTCTGAGGGATTTGGGACTGAGGGAACCTTGGGATTATAAGAGGTATGGATAAGGAGTGAGTGAATTCCAGATTTAGGAGAGGGAAGATAAAGACCAGAAAGAAGGTGAGTCTGGTTGGACCCAAGAGTATATATGGGAAGGGAGTAATATGGAAGGCTGAAAATGTAGGTTACAAACTTGATTATAAAGAGCTTTAAAAGCCAAAAGAGGAGTTTCTATTTGACCTTAAAAGTAATAGAAAGCCATTGGAATTAATTAAGGAAATGACATGATCAATTCTAGGCTTTAGAAAAAAGCATTTGGATGAAATTTGCTGGAAGGTGAATCTCAGTGGATAAATCCTTGAGATAGGAAGGCCAATTAAGAGTCTAATGTAATGATTCAAGTGAGAGGTGAATAAAAGTTTGAATTAGGATGATGGCTATGAGTTATGAAAAGGGAATTGATGTGAGGGATATTATGGAAATAGAAACAAGTTTGGTAAGTGGTAGGCTAGGTGAAGGAAGGGAGAAAAAGGAGCAAAGGATAGGAACAGAGTGACAGGAAGAATGCTGATTATCTTAGTAGAGCAGGGAAGATCAAAAGAGGGAGGAGTTTTGGGGGGAAAGATGAGTTCCATTTTGGATATGTTCATTGCTGAGATGTTTATAGGATATCAGGTTTGAAATGTCTACTAGCTTATTAGTGATAAGTAAAAACTCTTAGGAGAGAAACTAGGACTGGATGTAAAGATTGTGTCACATGGGAGTTGATAAACTCAGCAAGTCTTGAAAATACCTAGAAGACCCCTGCATTTGGGAATGGGATAGAAGAGAATAAGTATTTACTATATTTCAGGCATTATGCTAAGCATGTTATTTCTATTTTGCAGCTGACAAACTGTGGCAAGCAGAGGTTAAGTGGCTTGCTTAGGATCATACAACTAGTAAGAATCTGAGAGCCAGCCACATTTGAGCTCAGATCTTTTTTCTAACCACTGCACCATCTGAAGTTGGGACAGGAGAAAAGAAGGACTACGATTTCGGTAATAAAATAGCAAAGGAGACTGAGAAAAAATAATGGGAGGACCACCAGTGGGCAAGTAGTATCATAAAAAGGCAGAGAGAAATAGGTATCCAGGAGAGGGTAATCACCAGTGTTCTATAGGGTACATTTAGGAATAGCAGGAATTTGGCTAGAATCTAGATATATAAAGGGGAGTAATGTGCCATAAGCAGATTGGGCCAAGACATCAAGGACCCTGAATGAATGCCTAGGCCAGGAAAACAATATCTCAACAAGCATGTGTTAGGCACAGTATTCAGTGTAGGGAATATGAAGTCAAAAGACAACCCCAATTTTTAAGGAAATCACAATTTATTGGGGAGACAAGATGCAAAAACAACATAAAGGATAAATTAGATATTCTCAGAGGGAAGACATTAGAATTAAGGAGCATCAGGGAAAAGCTTCCTGTAGAAGAAGGTAGGGTTTTGCTCAGAATTGGAAGGACACCGGGAAGCCAGGAGATGAGGATCAAGAAACATTCCAGGCACTGGGGAAAACCAGAGAAAAATACCTGAATTAAGGAGAGGGAATGTCTTCTTCATGGAACAGCAAAGAAGCCATTGTCTCTGCATTAGAAAGTATGTGGTGTAAGGAGACTGGAAAGGTAGTCGAGGGCCAGGTTACAAAGAATTTTCCATACCAAACAGAAGATTTTATCTTGGGGATAATAAGGAGCCCCTGAAGTTTGATGAGTAGGGGGTAACATGGTTTTGGAAGTTCACTTTGAGAAAGCTCTCCTAGTGACATTAATTCCAGAATTTAGATTGCTTCCTATCCCTGAACTGCCAGCCAATTGGTAAGTATCTTCTATATGCTGTGACCTATGTTAGAGTCTGTGGAAAATGCAAAAATAGAAACTTAGTTATTGGAAACTAGAGCTTGAAGGACCTCAAAGACAATGGAAGGTGAGAAAAGTTAGTCTGGGAGGATGATAATCATTATGCTCTAATAGTCACTTTGCAATGAAGGAGAAAGTGACTGACTTTCACATCTGTGTAATAGCAGATCAGCTAAGCAAAGAGAATAAAGTCGAAAAATTCAGGTGTTATTGATGGGATTTGAATCCATCTTTTTTTTTTCTCAATAGTATTTTATTTTTCCAACTACATGTAAAGATAGTTTTCAATATTCATTTTTGTAAGACTTTGTGTTCCAAATTTTTTCCCTCCCTACTTTACCTCCCTCTT
>JAJPUD010006439.1:0-50814 GCA_023553655.1 Myrmecobius fasciatus
TCCCAGCAGTTTTTGTCAAATAGTGAGTTTTTATCCCAAAAACTGGGGTCTTTGGGTTTATCAAACACTAGATTACAATTGTCATTGAGTATTTTGTTCTGTGAACCTAACCTATTCCACTGATCCACTACTCTATTTCTTATCCAGTACCAAATGGTTTTGGTGACCACTGCTTTATAATATAGTTTTAGATCTGGTGCAGCTAGGCCACCCTCATTTGCATTTTTTTTCATTAATTCCCTTGACATTCTTGACCTTTTGTTTTTCCAGATGAATTTTGTTGTTATTTTTTTCTAGTTCAGTTAAATAATCTCTTGGGAGTTTGATTGGTATAGCACTAAATAGATAGATTAGTTTAGGTAGTATTGCCATCTTTATTATATTCGCTCGACCTATCCAAGAGCACTTGATGTTTTTCCAATGAACAGGCAGATTTTAGAAAAAAATTTGGAAAGACCTGTACAAATTTTTTTCAAGGTGAAATGAGCAAAACCAGAATATAGTATTGTATACAATATTGTATGATGATCAACTATGAATGACTTAGTCCTTCTCAACAACAAAATAATCCAAAACAAGTACAAAGGACTCAGAAAGGAAAATGCTATTTACACCCAGATAAAGAAATGATAGACTCTGAATGCAGATTGAAGTATATTTTGTCACTTACTTTATTCTTCTTTTTCAATTTTCTGATCTATTCCTTCTTTGCCAACTGTGACTAATATGGAAATATGCTTTTCATGATAACATATGCTTAACCTATATCAAATTTCAGAAAAAAGTTTGGGTAGAAAGGTAGGAGGGATAAAAATATGGAACTCAAAATTTTGTAACAATGAATGCTAAAAATTTTGTTGACTGATTCGGGGAAAAATATTTAAAAGGTAAAAAAGAAAGAAGGAAATGTTAAAACAAAACTTTACAGATCCCTTAAGAACCAAAGAGAAAAATGGATATAGAAAGATTTCAAGAGTAACTTCCTGAAAGTACCTCAAAAGGAAAACTCCCAGAACTACTGCAGCCAAAATCTAGAGATTTCAGGTTAAAAAAAATACTGCAAGAATCCAAAAAGAAAAAAAATGAATTTCTGAGAAGTTACAGTCATTATACATGATTTAGCAGTCACGATGATAAAGAAACGAAGAATTTGCAATGTGATATTCCACAAGGCAAAGGATATATAGAGAAGAATAACTTACTCAGCAGAAGTTCTTAAATAATATAATGAAGAAGGTTGAATTGATCTTTAATGAAACAGAGAAACTGCAAACATCTTTAATGAAAAAGCCAGAATTTTGTGGAGAAATTTGAAGTTAAATACATGAGTGAAAAGAAACATTAAAATGTAATGTTAATGAATTAGCAATAATAAATGATTAAGTAAGGATAAAGCACTTATATTTAAATATGGGGAGATGATATATGTGTCCCCTTTGACCCTTTCTTTGTCAGGGTCCATAGAGAAGTAATAAAAAACAAAATGAGCAGAAACAAGACAATATTGTTTATGGTAATATCTATATTGTTTTAAGAATGACTTTGAGGGAATAATTTTGACTATAAATAACCAAACTAAGTACAAAGCACATATGAAGAAAGACACTATGCATATAGAGAAAGGTCTAAAAAACAGAACTCAAGGGCAGAAGAGGAGAGGCAAGAAAAAAAGAGAAAAAAAGAAATTTGAGTGATAATATTTATTTAAATTTATTTAATTTATATTTAAAAGGAATAAAAAATTACACATAATAAATTTTCATATACAGTCATATTTTTATGTTACTATTTTATAGAAATCCTTGTTTTATTCCATAAATTAAAAAGAAATTAATTAAAAGGGGAAAAAAGAAAATATCTTCCTACCAGAGCAATTATTTATATCTATATACTTTAGGTTACAAAATAATTAAACTCTATTTTATCTGTTGTAAAGAAATGTTTGAAATGACCTATTTCTTAAAGGATTGTCTTGGAGGGCATCAATAGAAGCTAAAATACCCTTTCCTCAAATAATTTTCTTAGAGGAGAAAAAATTGTTAAAACAATCCCCTTACATGATTCTTTTACTATTAAAAATAATGAAATGCCCCTCCCTCTGATGAATTCCTTAGATGATTAAAATCAGCTCAAAATTGAATATGTAAAGAAAAAAATCTAAAAGTTCTTTTCATTTCTGCTTTTAAGAGAGATAACTGTAATGGATACATTTATATGGATCTTTTGAGAGAAAAAACTAATAATTTGCAGACAGGGGAAAAAAGATACATTGCTACTTAGACATTTATTTTATTTTTCCATGTTGATCATGTATGAAATACTTTCCCTCCCTGACTTTCAAATCCCAGGTGAAATCCTACTTTCTCACAGAAGTCTATACCATTCCTCTAATATTAGTGCTTTACCTTTATTAATTATTTCCGTTATATCTTGTATGTAATATGTTTGTATGTAGTTATTTGTATTTGGTCTTCTTATTTAGTGTTTGAGTTTCAAAAACAGGGAGGGTTTTTACCCTTCTTTGTATACCCATTACTATCATATTCTAGTTTTATGAGTTTGAATAAGGCTCCAATCTTTCTTCTTGTTTGATAACTTAAGGTCATTTAGAATGTTATAGTAGAATCATTTTAGTGCTTTGTGTAAGGGATGCCTTAGGCTAATGAGAATACTGGCAGAATTCTGGGTCCCATGATCATCAAAATAGAAGCATAAACATTTTCTTTGATCTTTACAAATTTTCAACCTCTCCAAAATAGGAATTACTTTCCAGAGGTAAAGAACTTTCTGCTCTCTTCACAATCAAAACAACAAGAACACAAGGTAACAATTTGATGATCCAACATCAAAAAAGTCTAATATGTGACTACTAAAGTGGTCAGTCAACACCAGGATCTCAGAATTATAATTGCACAAGGTAAAACAGGTGCTTATGACATAAATCCATACCCAACAAGAGGAAGTCAAATTCTAACATAAGAAATATTCTATGGTTGCAGTGGAAATTGGCAACAATCTTTACTGACAAAGAACTGAAGAGCAGAGAAAATGGGGTAGAGCACAAAAGTTGAAAGGAAAGTCTCAAATATGTAGCTGGGGGTATTATTCCCACAAATTTGTCTGGGGGAAAGAATGATATAGATGAATCATGAAGTGACCAACACGGAAGAAGTCTTAGATTTTGGGATTTATCTTCCAAGGAAACTTCCATCAGTGAGGAAGGGAGTAAAAAAATGAACAATAGAAGAAAATAGGGAGAAAGAAAAAGACTGAAATTTGCCAATATATCAAAAAAGGAAAGCTTGTAGCAAAATTCATTTGGAAGAACAAAAGGTCAAGAGTTTCAAGAGAATTAATGAAAAAAAAAGGCTGATGATGGTGGACTTGCTGTATCAGATCTGAAACTATATTATAAAGCAGCGGTCATCAAAACCATTTGGTACTGGCTAAGAAATACAGTAGTCAATCAGTGGTATAGGATAGAATCACAGGACAAACTAGGCAATAACTATAGCAATTTAGTCTTTGATAAACCCAAAGACCCTAGCTTCTGGGATAAGTACTCACTATTTTACAAAAACTGCTGGGAAAACTGGAATCTAGTGTGGAAGAAATTAGGGCTTGACCCACATCTAACACCACATACCAAGATAAGATCTAAATGGGTTCATGATCTGAATATAAAGAGTGATATTATAAGTAAATTAGAGGAACGTAATATAGTTTACCTCTCAGACCTATGGAGATGGAATAAATTTATGTCCAAAGAAGAACTGGAACTCTTAATTGAACACCAGAGATAACTTTGACTATATTAAGTTAAAAAGTTTTTGTACAAACAAAACCAATGCAGTCAAGATTAGAAGAGAAGCAATAAATTGGGAAATCATCTTTACATTTAAGGGTTCTGATAAAGGTCTCATTTCTAAAATATATAGAGAATTGTCTCATATTTATAAGAATTCAAGCCATTCTCCAATCAATAAATGGTCAAAAGATATGAACAGACAGTTTTCACAGGATGAAATTAAAACTATTTGTAGTCATATGAAAAGGTGCTCCCAATCACTATTGATCAGAGAAATGCAAATCAAGACAACTCTGAGGTACCACTATACACCTGTCATATTGGCTAAAATGACAGGAAAAGATAATGACAAATGTTGGAGGAGATGTGGGAAGGCTGGGACACTGATGCATTGTTGGTGGAGCTGTGAACGGATCCAGCCATTCTGGAGAACAATTTGGAGCTATGCTCAAAAAGTTATCAAACTGTGCATACCCTTTGACCCAGCAGTGTTTCTACTGGGCCTATATCCCAAAGAGATTTTAAAGGAGGGAAAGGGACCCACATGTGCAAGAATGTTTGTGGCTGCCCTTTTTGTAGTGGCTAGAAACTGGAAACTGAATGGATGCCCATCAATTGGAGAGTGGCTTAATAAATTAGGGTATTTGAACATTATGGAATATTATTGTTCTGTAAGAAACAACCAGCAGGATGATTTCAGAGAGGCCTGGAGAGAGTTGCATGAAGTGATGCTGAGTGAAATGAGCAGAACCAGGAGATCATTATACACAGCAACAACAATACTATATGATGATCAATTCTGATGTACATGGCTCTCTTCAACAATGAAATGTTTCAAACCACTTCCAATTGTTCACTGAAGAAAGCCATATACGCCCAGAGAGAGGGATGTGAAATGTGAACCACAACATAACATTTTCATGCTTTCGATTGATGTTTGCTTGCATTGGGTTTCCTTTATCTGATTTTTCTTTCTTGTAGATATGATTTTTCTTGCATAATACCGATAAGTGTGGAAATATGTATACATATATTCGATTTGTCAAGTATATTGACATAATTAACATGTAGTGGATATCCTGCCATCTAGGGGACGGGTAGGGAGAAGGGAGGAAAAATTTGTAACAGAAAGCTTTGTAAGGGTTAATGTTGAAGAATTACCCATACATATGTTTTGCAAATAAAAGAAATAAATAAAATTTTAAAAAAAATTTAAAAAAGGAAAGCTCAATCAAAGTCTTTGAAGTTAAATAGATAAGCCAATAGAGAAAAATATTAATAGCAGAAGGAAATGTGGCTTCAAGATCAGGTAAAAGAACCCAAGCATCTTTAAACAATTATTGCAAGAGGAAAGAAAATTAATCAACATCTGTTGAGTCATAGCACCCTGTTGTCCAAGAGAGAGCCAAGAGGTCCAAGATAACCAAAAACCACAGCAAGATAAGAATCGTGAGAATAGAATTATTGATCATGAGAATAGAATTTATGATCTGTGTAGCAAAACAAATGGGCAAAACAGAAAATTTGAATTCATGGTGGCAAGTCTCAACTAAGAAACAAAAGAGACAATAAATCATTAGACATTCAAATACTGCCAGGAACAAAAATGTAAAAGAAAAGAAACTAAAAGCATTATCATAAAAAGAAAACACAGTTTCTAGGCAACTAAAATCTATTGATGTCCAAGATAAGATGCATAGAATGAGGTGGAACTAAGATGGTGGACTAAAGGCAGAAATTTCACTCCTGAATCACTCCAAATTCCTTTAAATAATGATACCAAATAAATTTTAGATGATCAAAACACTACCAAAAGACAGAATGGAACACTTTCCATCTGTAGACAACTTGGAAGGCCAGCAGGAAAGGTCTTTTTTACCTTTTTTAACCTTTTACCTTTACTCTTTAATTGTCTCTCCATGTCAAATGTGTTTCTTGTAAACAACATGTGGTAGGATTATGTTTCTTTTTAATTCACTCTATTTGCTTCCATTTTATGGGAGAGTTCATCCCATTCACATTCACAGCTATGATTAATAGCTCTCTATTTCCCTCCATCCTATTTTTACCCTTGTATATAATTTGCTCTCTCCACTCTCCCCTTAGATATGTTTTTTTTTTTTTTACAATTCCCACCTACTACCTTATCTCCTATCATCACGCCCGCTTTTGTTAGCAATGTTTTTAACCCACTCTACCTTGTTTCTATCATCCCTTCCCCTTTTTGTTCCTTTTTCCCCAGTGCTTCTGCCCTCCCTTCTGTCTTGCCCCTTCCTTTTTCTTTCCTTTCTTGTCTTCCTGTTTCTTTATGAAGTTAGATACATTTCTACATCCAAATGAATGATGATGTTATTTCCTCTTAGAACTAAAACTAATGATATTAAGTTTCAGATAATGCTCATCACCTATTCTTCTTGCTCTTGGCATTAAAAGGTCGTTTGAATCTCTTCAAATGAACTAATTGTCCTATTATATCACCCCTTTCCTCTTTTTTCCAGGACAGAAGTTCTTCCTCCCCTTAATCTATTTTTCTTTGATGTCATCACATCAGAATCCATTCAAAACCACAACCTCAGCCCATATGATGCCCTCCTCTGTCTGCCCCAGTGATAGATATAGTTTTCAAGAATTACATATATTAAAACACTAGAGAGTATAGGAATAAATGGGCTTTTCCTTAAAATGATAAGTAGCATCTATTTAAAACCATCAGCAAGCATCATATGTAATGGAGACAAACTAAAACCATTCCCAATAAGATCAGGAGTGAAACAAGGCTGCCTACTGTCACCATTACTATTTAATATTGTATTAGAAATGTTAGCTTTAGCAATAAGAGAAGAAAAAGAGATAAAAGGAATCAGAGTAGGTAATGAAGAAACCAAATTATCACTCTTTGCAGATGACATGAGGTATACTTAGAGAACCCTAGAGACTCAACTAAAAAACTACTAGAAACAATTTACAACTTTAGCAAAGTTGCAAGATTCAAAATTAATCCACATAAATCATCAGCATTTTTATATATTACCAACAAAATTCAGCAGCAAGAGATACAAAAAGAAATTCCATTCCAAATAACAGATGATAGGATAAAATATTTGGGAATCTATCTGCCAAGGAAAAGTCAGAAACTATATGAACTAAACTACAAAACACTTGCCACACAAATAAAATCAGACCTAGTCAATTGGAAAAACATTAAGTGCTCATGGGTAGACAGAGCGAATATAAAAAAATGGCAATACTACCCAAACTAATCTACTTATTTAGTGCCATACCAATCAAACTCCCAAGAAATTATTTTACAGATCTAGAAAAAATAGTTGCAAAGTTCATTTGGAAGAACAAAAGGTCAAAGATTTCAAGGGGATTAATGAAAAAAAAGGCAGATGAAGGTGGCCTTGCTGTACCAGATCTAAAACTATATTATAAAGCAGTGGTCATCAAAACAATTTGGTACTGGCTAAGAAATAGAGCAGTCAATCAGTGGCACAGGATAGGTTATCAGGACAATCTAGGCAATAACCTTAACAATTTAGTGTTTGATAAACCCAAAGACCCCAGCTTTTGGGATAAGTACTCACTATTCGGCAAAAACTGCTGGGTTCTGATAAAGGCCTCATTTCTAAAATATATAGAGAATTTTCTCATATATATAAGAATTCAAGCCACTTTTCAATAGATAAGTGGTCAAGGGATATGAACAGACCATTTTCAGATGATGAAATTAAAACCATCTCTAGTCATATGAAAAGTTGCTCCAAATCACTATTGATCAGAGAAATGCAAATTAAGACAACTCTGAGGTACCACTACACACCTGTCAGATTGGCTAAAATGACAGGAAAAGATAAGGATGAATGTTGTAGGGGATGTGGGAAAACTGGGACACTAATACATTGTTGGTGGAACTGTGAACGGATCCAACCATTCTGGACAGCAATTTGGAGCTATGCTCAAAAAGTTATCAAACTGTGCATACTCTTTGACCCAGCAGTGTTTTTACTGTGCCTATACCCCAAAGAGATCTTAGAGGAGGGAAAGGGACCCATATGTGCAAGAATGTTTGTGGCAGCCTTTTTTGTGGTGGCTAGAAACTGGAAATTGAATGGACGCCCAACAATTGGAGAGTGGCTGAACAAATTATGGTATATGAATGTTATGGAATATTATTGCTCTGTAAGAAACGACCAGCAGGACGATTTCAGAGAGGCCTGGAGAGACTTGCATTAACTGATGCTGAGTGAAAAGAGAAGAACCAAGAAATCATTATACACAACAACAACAATATTACATGATGATCAATTCTGATGGGCATGGCCCTCTGCAACAAAGAATTGTCTCAAACCAGTTCCAATTGTTCACTGAAGAAAACCATATACATCCAGAGAGAGGGATATGAAATATGGACCACAATGTAACATTTTCATGATCTCTATTGATGTTTGCTTGCATTGTGTTGTCTTTCTCTGATTTTCTTTTTTTTCTTGTAGATAGGATTTTTCTTGCACATCTTGTCAAGTATTTCAATATTATTGACATGTAGTGGACTTCCTGCCATCTAGGGGAGGGGAGGGGACTGGGGTAAAATTTGTAATGGAAAGCTTTGTAAAGATCAATGCTGGGGAACTACCCATACATATGTTATACAAATAAAAATAAAAAAAAATTACATGTATTGTTTTCCTATCTAAGAATGTAAACAGTTAACCTTTAAATAACATATTTCCCGTTTATCTTTCTATCCTTCTCTTGAGTCCTGTATTTATAGATTAAATTTTCTCTTTTATTCTCTCTTTTTTTAATAGAAATGACTGAAGTATTTTAATTCATTGAAGATCCATCACGTCCTCTGAAAGATAATGCTGAGTATCACTGGGTAGTAAATTCTTGGTTGTAACCCTCGGTCCTTTTCCTTCTGAATATGGTATTCCATGTTCTCCAATCCTTTATTGTAGACTGGAGAGATAATTTAAAATTATTGTCCTACCTGGAAAGTCATTACCAAAAAAAAGAGTTTGGACATCATCCTTCAAGAAATTATCATGGAAAGCTATCTGGATATTCAAAAACCATAGAGTGAAATAGAAATTGAATGAATACACTGATTATCACCTGAAATAAAACCAAATGAAGAAATAGAAAGATAAATTCCATTTAAAAGAGCTGTAGTTTATATAAAATATTTGGTAAAATACCTACCAAGACAACGTTAGGAACTATATTACTACTATTATAAAACATTTTTCACAAAAATAAAGTTAGATCTAAATAATTGGAAGAATATTAAGTGTTCTTGTATAGCCTGAGTTAATATAATAAAAATGACAATTCTGCCTAAATTAATCTGCTTTTTCAGTGCCATCCTAATCAAACTGCCAAAAAATTACTTTAGACAGCTAGAAAAAATAATAACAAAATTCACCTGGAAAAACTAAAGATCAAGGATTTCAAGTGAATTAATGGAAAAAAATGCAAAGAAAAGTAGCTTAGCTATATCAAACCTAACACGTTTATAAAGCAGTGGCCATCAAATCTATTTAGTATCTGCTAAGAAAAAGAATAGGAATAAGTTAGATTCACAAGACAAACTAGTCAATGATTATAGTAATTTAATATTTGATAAACCCCAAAACTCTAGCTTCTGGGGTAGGGACTCACTATCTGACAAAAATTGCTGGGAAAATTGGAAAATAATATGGCAAAATTAAGCATTGACCAATACCTAATATACCAAGATAAGGTTGAAATGGGTTCATGATTTAGACATAAATCTTGTTGTTGCTTTGTATAATGTTCTCTTGATTCTACTCACTTAGTGTCAGCTCATATAAATCTCTCCAGGCCCTGGAGAGACTTACATGAACTGATGCTGAGTGAAATGAGCAGAACCAGGACATCATTATACACGGCAACAACAGTAGTATATGACGATCAATTCTGATGGACATGGCTCTCTTCAACAATGATATGTTTCAAACCACCTCCAATTGTTCACTGAAGAAAGCCATATACACCCAGAGAGAGGGATGCGAAATGTGGACCACAACATAACATTCTCATACTCCTTGATTGATGTTTGCTTACATTGTGTTTCCTTTATCTGATATATCGTTTGTGTAGATAAGATTTTTCTTGCACACCAATGATAAGTTTGGAAATATGTATACATATATTCGATTTGCCAATATTTTAACATAATTAACATGTAGTGGATATCCTGCCATCTAGGGGAGGGGTGGGGAGTTGGGGGGAAAAATTTGTAACGGAAAGCTATGTAAGGGTTATTGTTGAAGAATTACCCACACATATGTTATGCAAATAAAATAAAAATTAAAAAAAAAAAAATCTCTCCAGGCCCTTCTGAAATCTTCCTACTGATTGTCTATTATAGAACAATAATATCCCATTGCATTCCTGTACTATACCTTATTCAGCTATTCTCCAGCTATTGAGCATCCACTGAATGTGACAAAACTCTAAAAAAAGCATAAGGAGATATCATAGGGGATTTAATCAGGCTTATCTGTTTATATGCCTACATAGAAAGATAATATTTGTCATTGATTAAAATTTTCTGATTATTATGGCAGTTAGAAGAAGTATGTATAAACAGAAGGCAGAGGTGGCATTTTAATATAAAGGGATATATAAAAATGAAATTAAGGGATAAGAGAGGAATATGTTGGGGAAAAGGGAAAGGAAAAATAGAGTGGTGTAAATTATCTGCCATAAAAAGAAGCAAGTAAACATTTTTACATTAGAAAGGAGGGGAAGAGTGAATGAGTGAGCATTATTCTCATCAGAATTTATTCAAAGAGGAAATAACATATAAACTCAATACAGATATAAAAATCTACCTTACCCTTCCGGAAAATAGAAGGGAAATAATACATGAGAAGAGAGGGTGAGAAAACAGTAGGCATATTGGAGGAGGAAGTGGCCAGCAACAAAATACTTTTGAAGAGGTACAGGATGAAAGGAGAAAAAGAATAGAAAAAATGGAGTAAATACAGTTAGCAATAGTAATTGTAAAAAGTATTTTGAAATAAGTTTCTCTGACAAGCCTCATTTCTCAAACAGAGGGAATTGCTTTAAATTTATAAAAAAATAAAAGCCATCCTCCAATTGATAAATGATCAAAAGATATAATATATCCCCAAGGAGGTATAAATTTATGCATATCCTCTGACCTAACAATACTACCAGTGGCATGAATCTCAAAAGAGATTTTTTAAAAGGAAAAGAATCTATATGTACAAAAATTTTTATTGCAGCTCTCTTTTCTGGGCAAAAAAAAATGGAAATTGAGGGGATGTGAATCAATTGGGAAATGGCTGAATAAATTGTGGTAAGTTATTGTGGTGGAATATTATATACTGTGTATGGGCAATGATAAGCAGGATGCCCTCAAAAAAAACTGGAAAGTGCTCTATGAACTCCAGCAAAGTGAAATGTATTGTGTATAAAGTTATAGCAATATTCTAGGATGACCAGCTGTAAATGACTTTGCTACTCTCAGAAGTACAATGATTCAGTAGTACACTGAAGAACTTAAGGATATTTCTATCCATAAGCAGAGAAGAAACTGTGTCTGAATACAGATTGAAGCATACTTTCTTTTTTAACTTTTTTTTCCTTAAGGATTTTTTTTCTTTTTAACGTGGGAGATCCAAGTTTTCTTTCACAACATGACTTTTATGAAAATGTTTTGCATAAAAAATAGTAAAGAAATTAAAAGGAACGTATTCAAAATTAATGTATTGTAGAACTAAAAGGCATCAATACAATTTGAAAGGTTAGGTGACTTTCCAAAAGCCACATGATTAATAATTATGAGAGGGACATTTGAATTGAAGTCTTTCATAATGCCAGATCAGCCACACAATCTGACATAGCATCCTGTCTCATAATCATGGGTTTAAGATACTGCAATTAAATATTTGAAATATTTTTAAAAGATAGGATGCAAAGAATCACTTTAAAGATTATAGGTCTCTCAGAAGAAGTAAATAATTTGAGAAATCTAAACAGCACAATGTGAACAATTGCAGAAGTCCAAAAATATTGACCACAGTTAATGTACATAATTCTAGTTCACTTCTCCAAAAACAAAACCAAACCATGTTCTGCAAATTCTAAGCCAGGTAGGGGTTAAATTAAGCAATTTCACTAAAAATACAAAAATAAATTCTTCAAGCAGATAGAATAAAGACCTTCAAAAATGACAGAAGGAAATATTTGAATAAGGCAAATAAGTTGAATAATATAAAACTATTCTGTACCCAATAAAACTGCAAGAGGGAATGAATTAATTTATAAGAGCTAAGGTCCTCAGAAAGCAAAGCAGGATGATGCCTGCAAAGCTGAGCCTAACCATAAATGAAAAAAGATGGATGGTAAATAAAAAAGAAAAGATCAAAACATCCCTATAAAGAAAACAAGCCTTGAATAAATTATTTGCTTCTCCAAAGCCCCTGACAAAAAATAAATAAGAAAGATAAGTAAAACATAGCAATCAAGGAAAACAATGATGATGAGAGCAACAAAACAAAACAACAACATTGAATCCATTAAGGGATTTATTTCAAAATATATATGAGAGGTCATGGGTGAAAACAGATTTAAAGATTTAAAAAATTAGAAATAAGTATTATGGATTAAACATTACAAACTTCTGTCTCCAGGTGATTCTGTGTTTGCTGTGATCCTAGCTTATACAATGAAAGAGCACATAAAAGATGTTAAGGCAGGAAAAATAGAGAGGACATTGTGATGTATCCTAAATAAATCAAAGGCAAATAATGAAGGAATATGTGTGTATATATTTTTTCAATAATTAAGGTAACCTTCACTTGATTAAATAAACCATTTGATTGCTCAACTTTCACAAGAACAATTTAAAATAATTTTATTATACAAATTTAAAGCCAAATATGACAAAAATTAATCCTATTGACAGATATTAATAAATATTTATACAACCAACCAAACTCTATTAAAATATGCAAGTCTCAATAATTGGGGAAATGCTAATACTGAGGGTCCAGATGGGTCTAATCTCAGAGGCCTTCATGGATGATAAAAGTTTGAACAGAAATTTACAGGAAGGGAGAGACATGATTTGGCAGCAGGGAAAAAGGAGGGTGATCCAGATGGGGAGCATGGCAGGTGTGATGGCTCAAAGGCAGGAATATCATGTGTGAGAGATGACAAATAGGTTTGTTTGGCTGAAGTATGAGCAGAATCTGGGGTGTAGGCATGGAAGCTGTGACTCTCTACACCCCATTAAACAGTCTCTAACACGATTAACTCAATTTACTTCACACAAAACATTCAACAACCAAGATGTTAATTATCCTTTGACTCTTCCCCTGCCACAATCAGTTTTTCTTCTTACTCAATAATCTCTTGTTAGGCGTAAATTGTTAAATAACTTTTTTTTTCATTCATTAAAAAAGAGAGGGAATGGGAAAAGGGACAATTGCAAAAATGCCCATTTACTAACTACTTTGAAATTACATTGTAGCAGCAAAGTTTTGTTTTATGATCAATTCATTTGGGGTTCTATTTAATGAATCACTAAAGAAGAAAAAGAACCTCATTTTAGGATGTTCCCACCTATAATGCAATTCCATTTCATAAACCCAGAGATTATTGTTGGAATGAGGCAGTCATAGATTTTTATATTAACACATATATGTGTTTCTATAATTGTATTCAAATCCCAGGAAAGAAAAGCTTAGAGGCAAAATATGAAACAAATGAACAATTTTGTTTACCAAACTGCATTTTGTTTAGTCAAACAGTCATTTGTGGTTTCTGGTACCAGAAAATAATATCTCTAAAGAAAAAAGTAATACTGCCTGATATTTATAGGATAGTAAGTCATGATATAGTGTATAAAAAGTTGGCTTCATTCTAGCTGAGTGACTCTGGAGAAATATATAACATATCATTGCTACAGCCACTTCAATAAGATTATAAATTGTGAAGAAATTGGTGATATCCAACTGCAGACAATTTCTTCTCCATGAAATTAAGGTATTAGTCCAGATACCTATTGGACTATTGCTTTTAGACTTACAAACCACTTTTTACACAATAACATTCCAGATTACCTTGTGAAGTTGGTAGTATAGCTATTAGGATTTCCATTTTCCAGTTTAGTAAACTGAGATTCACAAAGGTTAAATGATTTATCTTGGTGCCTGAGGTAAAAAGTGCTAATTAAATGTAAATTCAAGTCCTAGTCTCCTTTGACTTCCAGCTTCAAGGGACTCTTCATAACACTACACTATAAATATAGTAGTTGTTAAATGAAGAACCTATAAATAAAAATAATTTCTTGGTGTTAGAATATTTACCATCACAGATTTCAACCCATTTGGTACAAATACTGGGAACTTGACTGAGGTACCTAGAAGGCAAAAGGCTTTCTCAGTAACACAGCCATTAAATTTTAGAAGTGGGATTTTTTTAATTTAGGTCTTCCTTAATCTAAACCTAAAGTCTATCTTATATGCCATACTACTATGGTTGTTAAATATATATTTACACATTCACATTCATAATTATATGTGAATATATATATTTGTTTTGGAGACAACAACTAGTAAAATCTAAGGAGCAGATTTAGTATTTTAATTAGTATTTTATTATTTTAAGATGATATTATTTGATTTTTTGGTCTTTAAGAAAAATTGTAACTAGGGTGAAGGGACCGTTCAAAGATGTTTGATGTTTAAAAGAACTGACTGCATTATTCTAGAGGACATTTCATTCATTCAGATTGTCAAACCCCAAGTGAGATCTCCTGCCCTTCCCTATCTTATCAAGAGTACAAAAAGTCCTACTTATGTCTCCATCTGTGGATCTCAAATGTTTCAAACAGTTATAGATTTCAGTCAATACATATTTATTAAACCTTCCTTTTATTCAGATGTCAAGCAAAAATGTTTCCTTTTCTGCCCTATTTAATACACACACACATACACACACACACACACACACACAGATATACACACATATTTTAAGCAGCCACAATACACCCTCAATTGAGAACTTAAGAAAAACAAAATACACATGTATATAGTCAACTGAAATAAATTTTTACATTGACTATATTCAATTGTTTTGGTCTCATTCTTTACATCTTTTACCACTTCATCAGGAGGTAGATTATGTTTCATTATCAGTTCTCTGGAATTTTCATTATTGGTTACATGCAGAAAAGTACAGCATAACTATTCAATCATATGTGTGTTTGTGTGCCTATGTATTTATACCTTTTATTCACATATTTGATATATTGAATATATTAGATTCGCTCAGATTTCCAATTTTTGCCACCTCAAAAAAAATTAAACATAAATTTGTTCATCCTCAGAGATTATTTTTTAGAACTAATCTCTCCCTTAATCTCCTGCTCTCTAATCCCCTACTTTCTTCTTTTCTTGCTCTCCTATTTCCCTGTTCAGTGAAATGTATTTCTGTAGTCAACTCTATGTCTGTGAAATGAGAATGAGGTTTGACTGTCAGTTGATCCCTGGACCTCTTCCTCCTTGTTTGTATATAAAATATATGAGGTAATTTTCTTTAAATGCTTCCCCTTGCCCAACTAAAATTTTCCTCTCCTCTTTTTCCATTATTAAGATAATCAATATATGGTAGAACATTACCAGGTCTTGTTGATCCATATTTTTCATGCTTTCCCCCCCTTTTTTATTAAAAAATAAGAAAAACAGAAAAAAAAACATTGTTATGTACCCAGCAGCACATCAGAGAGGCTTCAAAATATATAACAAATTATCAGTTTAAGAAAGTAAATATATACACATGTATGTATGTGTATATATAGTATATAAATATATGTATGCATATTAATATATATATATATATACAACATAATATATATATACATATATATGTAAGAAGAAATTATATTCATGAGTTTCCAGCTTTTTTACTTCTTTGTGAATTGTTCTTTTGCTATCTGCTACATACTTTTTTTTACTTTATTCTTTTTTTCCCCTTTCATCCCCCTATCTCCCCCAAGTTAATTTAGGATATATGCACATAGAGACACACATTTTTCCTATCCTGATAACTCTTTGCTTTAATTCTGCTCTTCAACTTGCCTTGTTATTACTTAACCTCCACCCACCTATGAATCCTTCACCTGCCTTTTTCTGCTAGCCTTTGCTTCTGCCTGCACCCATCCCTCCCCCTTCATTTTTGTTTTTAATTTTTGAAGGGTACTATACTGTTCTTGGTATATATGTAATGGCGACTATTTAATCCATTCCCAATGTGAGCATGCTTTCAAAACTATGAGTCCTCTTACCCCTTCTAATACTTCCATGTCTATTATTGCTTTTCACCTCATTTGTATAGCATAATTACTATTTTTACCTTGATGCTGCTCCCATCTTTCTTTTGACCTACCCAATTGCTAATATCAATCTTAAACATATGATATACCTTTCCATGTAAAAAACATAAACAATTTGTCCATGTTAAGTTCCTTGAAATTTATCTCTGATATTGGCTATTATGTGTTAAATTTTCTATTGAGTTTGGGTTTGGTTGAAAGAAAGTCCTGAAAATCTGCAAGTTCGTTGAATATCCATCTTTTTTCATTCAATAGTATGGATAATTTTCTGGATATGATATTTTTGACTGCAGGCCTAGTTCTTTTGGTTGCTGGTATATATTATCTCAGGACCTGCAGTCTTTTATCATGGCTGCTGATACAATTCTAATTGTATCTCCAGTGTATTTGATTTTTTTTTCTTTTTTCTTGCAAGATTTTCTCTTTGAGATAAAAGTTTCAAAATTTGGCAGTAATATTCCTATGTGTTTTCTACAAAGAATCTCTTTGAGATGGTGTTCAGGGGACTTTTTTTTTCTATTTCAACTTTCCTCTCATGTTTTATCACTCCAGGACAATTTTCTTGGATGATTTCTTTCATTATTGGGTTAAAAGTGTTTTTTTGGGGGGGTTGTTTTTTTTTGTTGTTTTTTGGTGACAATTTTCAGGTTTCTTTGATTTTCTCTTCTTGATTTGTTCTCTAGATCTGTTGCTGTTTTTAAGTTTAACATTTTTTCTATTTTTTATTATTATGCTTTATATTATGTTTTGTTATTTCTTGATCTCTTATATCTTCATTGGCTTATCCTTGATCATCTTTAAGACTTTATCACCCAGTGGAGCTGACCAGTATACTTTACACTGGATTAATACCCAACCGGGAGTCTTTCTTCAAATCTTCTCTGATTGTCCCAGGAGGACTCCTGTTTGGTTCCAAGTATTCTTGTTTTTTCACCAGTCTATGTTCATTCTGAGAAGCAAATGTATTCTGTTTGTGGTGGAAATCTGGATAGTTTGAAATTTACTGACCTACTCTGCCATCTTCCCAGAATCCTCCCCACCTATCTATTATCAAACTCATCTTTTCTCACAACCCAGTTATATTTCATCACAATTTTTTAATCTATCAAAACTTGTTAAAGCATTCCCCAGTTGATGGGCATTTCCAGTTCTGATACCACATCAGAGAGCTGCTATAAAATATTTTAGAACAAATAGATTCTTTTTCTTTTCCCCTAGTCATCTTTGAAAATAGATATAGTGGTGGTATTGCTGGGTCAAAGTACATAGACAATTTAATAACTCTTTAGGCATAATTATAAATTTCTCTTCAAAATGGTTGAGTCACTTCCTAATTCTGCCAACAATTAGTCTTATTTTTCCATATTCCCTCCAACATTTGTTGTTTTCTTCTTTCAATTATTTTAGCCAATCTGATAGCTGTAAAATACTATCTCAAAAATGTTTTCATTTGATTTCTAAACAATAATGATTAAGAGCATTTTTATAAAACTATAAATTATTTTTACTACTTTCCTGGAAAACTGCCTATTCATATTCTTTGACTATTTATCAACTGGAGATTGTCTCATTCTTAAAGATTTGACAAAGTTCTTTATATATTTGAGATTTGACACCTTTAATTGAAAAACTATAAAAATTTCACCCCAATTTTATGATTTCCTTCTGATCTTGTCTACATTTGTTTTATTTGTAGGAAAATGCTTTAATTTAATATAATCTAGGCACTATCATTATTCTTTCATGGGCTCCATGCATGCAATACTCTTTCCTCATCTCTAAATTCCATAATTCTTTTAAGTCCCTGTTAAAATCTCATTTCCTTAGTAGGAAGCCTGAGTTGATCCCTCTTATTGTTAGTGCCTTACCTTTTTTGTTGATTATTCCCAATATACCTTTTTTTAAAATTTCTTCTCAGTATTCTACATTTTCAAATACATGCAGAGATAATGTTTTACATTCATCCCTGTAAAATGTTGTATTACAAATCTCTCTCCCTTCTCCCTGCCCTTTTCCCAAGATAGCAAAAATTCAATATAAGGTTAATATGTTCAATTCCTTCAAACATATATCTATATTTATCATGTTGTACAAGAAAAATCAAACAAAAAAGAAAAAAAACATGAGAAAAGAAAAAAAATATAGTAAGCAAACAGCAATTATAAAAAAAGGTGAAAAAGCACAACTCATTTCACACTCATTCTCTATAGTTCTCTCTATAGATGAAGATAGCATTCTCCATCCAATATATCTTATTTGAATATAGTTATTTTGATGTTATCTTGTCATAATATATTTCTATCCATGTTTCATGTTTATGAAATACTTTAGATGAAGATATATTTTAGATTTCATACATATATGTTAGTGGAGAGAAACAGACAGAAAGAACTTTATCTGATTTTTATCAATTAGCCCTTCTATACGATTTGTGTATATATACACACATACCTGTGTACATATAAAGATGTATGTGTATGTGTATATATATATACATGGCCATATATAAATACATAGTTGTATATATTACTTTCTCCAAAAGTCAGTGTAGTAGAAAGCTTTGATAGTATATACATATCATATAGTATTATATAGTATATGTATATGCACAGAGTATAGTGTGTGTGTGTATATTATTACATATATGTATATAGGTATTCTATTAAAGTTTAAATACATGTGTGTGAAAGACAGAGATAGACAGAAAAATGTAAAGACCACAGAAATATATATATATATTTTTTTTATTAAAGCTTTTTATTTGTATAACATATGTATGGGTAGTTCCCCAGCACTGATCTTTACAAACCTTTCCATTGCAAATTTTACCCCCAGTCCCCTCCCCTCCCCTAGATGGCAGGAAGTCCACTACATGTTAATAATGTTGAAATGCTTGAGAAGTTATGCAAGAAAAATCCTATCTACAAGAAAAAAGAAAGAATCAGAGAAAGGCAACACAATGCAAGCAGATGTCAATAGAGAACATGAAAATGTTATGTTGAAGACCACAGAAATATAGAGGGAAACTAATGGTTCTTATATACAGAATTAAAAGGGTCCTCAGAGGCCACCTAGTACAATTTCTTTATTTGACAGATGAGGGAACTGAGAGGCAGGGAGATAAGGCATACTACCCAAGTGTACTTCAAAAAGGTGTGAGGTAGAAGGGGGTGGAACCAAGATGGTGAACTGCACACAGCTTCCTCTGTGAGCTCCTGAGACCTTCCCTCAGACCCAGACAAATTCAGCCTCTGACCTGGTTCTGGAGTGAGGGCGCCACCAAACACTTGGACTACAACGCACTTCTATCAAATATCTACTTTGAAAGAACTTCTGAGGCCAGTTTTAGACGGGCAGGGGATCGAGCAGCTCCCAGCGCTCAGGCGCCAGGGCACAGCCGGGGTGCAAGTCCAGGGCTGGGAAGGACCAGAAGATATTAGGCTGCCAGGAAGTCCCTGGGAGACGCTGGGCCACTTTGCTCTGCTTGCGGGCAGGTGCTTTGGCAGGTCTACCTTTGATGAAGGGTGGATTGAGAGCAGCTGAAAGTGTGGTCCTAGTGCAGATCTAGCCAGATCAGCCCCAGACCGGAAGTCAACTCGGCAAATTGCCCCAGGGCAAACTGAAATTGCTGCTGCAGAATTCCCTGCTGGTGACTGATACCTCAGCTCAAAGCCATGAGCAAGAAGAGAGCTGTCATCATAGACAGCTTTTACAGAGAGAAACTAGAGAAGTCCACAGATCCTGAGATTCTGAAAACAATCCCAGATAAAGCCACAAAGGTGGACTTAAGCTGGTCTCCCTTTCAGAAGGCTTACCTGGAAGATTGCATAAAGAATCTCAAAAGAGAGCTAGAAGAAGATTGGGAAAATAAATTGAGAGCAGTGCAAGAAGGAAATATCACCCTGCAACAGAGATGTGAAAAACTGGAAAATAAGTCTGGTGAATTGGAAAAAGTCGCCAACTCACTGGAAAATAAAAATAGTGAATAGGCAAAAGACAACAATTCACTGAAAAACAAAATTGGTCAATTGGAAAAAGACAAAAATTCACTGAAAAACAAAATTGGTGAATTGGAAAAAGTTGCCAACTCACTGGAAAATAAAGATAGTGAATTGGTAAAAGACAACAATTCCCTGAAAAACAAAATTAGTGTATTGGAAAAAGTCACAAACTCACTGGAAAATAAAAATAGTGAATTGGTAAAAGACAACAATTCGCTGAAAATTAAAATTGGCAAAATGGAAAAAGAATACAATGAACCAAAAAAATCCAATTGGCCAGTTGCAAAAGGAGCTAAAAAAGATAACTGAAGGAAATAATAACTTAAAAATTAAAATTGAACAAATTGAAATGAATGACTCAATAAGACTTCAAGAATCGGTCAAACAAAAACAAAAAAAATGAAAAAATAGAGGAAAATATGAAATATCTCCTAGGAAAAACAACTGACTTGGAAAACAGATCCAGGAGAGACAATCTAAGAATTATTGGACTCCCTGAAAGTCACAATGAAAAAAAAAAAAGAACCTTGATGCTATCTTCCAGGAAATCATGAAAGAGAATTGCCCTAATGTTTTAGAATCAGAAGGCAAAATTGGTATTGAAAGAATTCACTGATAACCTCCTGAAAGAAAACCCAAAATTAAAACCCCAAGGAATATCGTGGCCAAATTTCAGGACTATCGCACCAAGGAAAAGATATTACAAGCGGCTAGAAAAAAAACAGTTCAAATACCGAGGAACTGTCATTAGAATTACACAGGATCTGTCAGCTTCCACATTGAAGAATAGAAGGGCCTGGAATCAGATATTCCAAAAGGCAAAAGAACTTGGATTACAGCCAAGAATAAGCTATCCAGCTGGAATGAGCATCATCTTCCAGGCAAGAAGATGGTCATTCAATGATACAGGAGAATTTCACCTATTTCTAATGAGAAGGCCAGATCTGAACAAAAATTTTGGCCTCCAAACACAGAACTCTAGAGAAGCGTAAAAAGTTATTAAAAGGAAAGAATTCTCGAGAACTATATCTCTGCTAGGGGTATCCTTAAAGAATGGGGGTATAATTTGATTTTACTTTGAAAATAATTGAAAAGAAATTAGAGGTGGAAGGTATATCATACTGTAAAAAAAGGGGGAGGGGAAAGAGGTAAAATAAAGTAAAAATAAAAAGGAGGTAAAATAAGTCAAAGTCTCATGAAGAGACATAGAAAATCTAACATAATTGAGGGAAAGAAGGGAGGGTGATGAGTATTGTGTAAATCTTACTCTCAGATTGGGCTCTAAAAGAATATATCAGACACATTTGATTTCAGGGAAAAACTTGGCCCTCTGTATAGGGAAGTAGGAGGAAAAGGAGGAAAAGAAAGGGACAAATTAATAGAAGGATTAGGGGAAAGGTAATAAAAAAGAGGGAGGGTTCTAAAGGGGGAGGACTGTTAGAGGGAGGTGGTCATGAAAAACAAAATACTGGGGAGTGGGGAAGGGAGTAAGGGGAAAGGTAAGAGAAAAATATAAGTTTGGGTAAATAAGATGGCAGGAAATATAGATATAGTCATTTTAACTGTGAATGTGAATGGGATGAACTCTCCCATAAAACGGAAACGGATAGCGGACTGGATTAAAATCCAAAATCCTACAATATGTTGTTTACAAGAAACACATTTAAAACATAGAGATACATACAGAATGAAGGTAAAGGGCTGGAGCAGAATCTTTTCTGCTTCAAGTGAACAAAAAAAAAGCAGGGGTATACAATCCTTATCTCAGATCAAGTAAAAGCAAAAATAGATCTAATTAAAAGAGATAAGGAAGGAAACTATATTTTACTAAAGGGTACCATAGACAATAAAGCGGTATCAATACTAAACATATGCACCAAGTGGTATAGCATCCAAATTCCTAGAGGAGAAACTAACAGAGATGCAAAGAGAAATAGACAGTACAACTATACTAGTGGGAGATCTCAACCTTGCTCTCTCAGAATTAGATAAATCAAACCACAAAATAAATAAGAAAGAAACTAGGAAGGTAAACCAATTGTTAGAAAAGTTAGGTATGACAGATCTCTGGAGGAAATTGAATGGTGATAGAAGGGAGTATAATTTTTTCTCAGGGATTCATGGAACTTATATGAAAATTGATCATGTGTTAGGGCATAAAAACCTCAAAATCAAATGTAGAAAAGGAGAAATAGTAAATGTATCCTTTTCAGATCATGATGCAATAAAACTCACATGCAATATAAGGCCAGGAGAAAATAAATCAAAACTTAATTGGAAATTAAATAATCTAATCCTGAAGAATGAATGGGTGAAAGAGCAAATTATAGACACAATCGATAATTTCATCCAGGAGTACGACAATAATGAGACAACATACCAAAATTCGTGGGATACAGCCAAAGCGGTTATAAGGGGTAACTTTATATCTCTAGATGCTTATTTGCATAAAATAGAGGAAGAGAAGATCAATGATTTAGGGTTATAATTAAAAAAACCTAGAAAAATACCAAATTGGAAATTCTGAAAATAAAAGGTGAGATTAATAAAATTGAAAATAAGAAAACTATTGAATTAATAAATAAAACTAAGAGTTGGCTTTATGAAAAAAACAACAAAATAGATAAGCCTTTAGTTAATTTGATCAGAAAAAGGAAAATCAAATTGTTAGTCTCAAAAATGATAAAGGAGAACTTTCCTCCAATGAATAGGAAATTAGCGTAATAATTAGGAGTTACTTTGCCCAACTTTATGCCAATAAATTTGATAATCTAAATGAAATGGAGGTATATCTACAAAAATATAGATTGCCAAGGTTAACAGAAGAGGAAATAAATTATTTAAATAGCACCATTTTAGAAAAAGAAATAGAACAAGCTATTAATCAACTCCCTAAGAAAAAATCTCCAGGGCCAGATGGTTTTACATGTAAATTCTACCAAACATTTAAAGAACAATTAATTCCAATACTATACAAACTCTTTCAAAAAATAGGGACAAAAGGTATACTACCAAATTCCTTCTATGATACAGATATGGTGCTGAGAGCTAAACCAGATAGGGAGAAAACTGAGAAAGAAAACTATAGACCCATTTCCCTAATGAATATTGATGCAAAAATTTTAAATAAGATTTTAGCAACGAGATTACAGAAAGTTATCTCCAGGATAATACATCTTGACCAAGTAGGATTTATACCAGGAATGCAGGGCTCTTTCAATATCAGGAAAACTATCAGCATAATCAATTATATTAATAACCAAACTAACAAAAACCATATGATTATCTCCATAGATGCAGAAAAAGCATTTGATAAAATCCAACACCCATTCCTATTAAAAACACTAGAGAGTATAGGAATAAATGGGCTTTTCCTTAAAATTATTAGTAGTGTCTACTTTAAACCTTCAGCAAGCATCATATGTAATGGAGACAAACTAAAACCATTCCCAATAAGATCAGGAGTGAAACAAGGCTGCCCACTGTCACCATTACTATTTAATATTGTATTAGAAATGTTAGCTTTGGCAATAAGAGAAGAAAAAGAGATAAAAGGAATTAGAACAGGTAATGAAGAAACCAAATTATCACTCTTTGCAGATGACATGATGGTATACTTAGAGAGTCCTAGAGACTCAACTAAAAAACTACTAGAAACAATTCACAACTTTAGTAAAGTTGCAGGATTCAAAATAAATCCACATAAATCATCAGCATTTTTATATATTATCAACAAAGTTCAGCAGCAAGAGATAGAAAAAGAAATTCCATTCAGAATAACGGATGATAGCATAAAATATTTGGGAATCTGTCTGCCAAGAAAATGTCAGAAACTATATGAACTAAACTACAAAACACTTTCCACACAAATAAAATCAGACCTAGTCAATTGGAAAAACATTAAGTGCTCATGGGTTGGCCAAGCGAATATAATAAAAATGACAATACTACCCAAACTAATTTACTTATTTAGCACCATACCAATCCAACTCCGAAGAAATTATTTTACAGATCTATAAAAAATAGTAGCGAAGTTCATTTGAAAGAACAAAAGGTCAAGAATTTCAAGGGAATTAATGAAAAAAAAGACAGATGAAGGTTGCCTTGCTGTACCAGATCTAAAACAATATTATAAAGCAGCGGTCATCAAAAACGTTTGGTACTGGCTGAGAAATAGAGCAGTCGATCAGTGGCATAGGATAGGATATCAGGACAAGCTAGGTAATAACGTTAACAATTTAGTGTTTGATAAACGCAAAGACTCCAGCTTTTGGGATAAGTACTCACTATTCGGCAAAAACTGCTGGGAAAATTGGAAACTAGTGTGCAAGAAATTAAGACTGGACCCACACCTAACACTGCACACCAAGATAAGATCTAAATGGGTTCATGATCTAGATATAAAGAGTGATATTATAACCAAATTAGAGGAACATAGGATATTTTACCTCTCAGACCTGTGGAGATGGAATAAATTTATGTCCAAAGAACATCTGGAACTCTTAATTGAACACCAGATAGATAATTTTGATTATATTAAGTTAAAAAGTTTCTGTACAAACAAAACTAATGCAGACAAGATTAGGAGGGAAGCATCAAATTGGGAAATCATCTTTACATTTAAGGGTTCTGAGTAAGGTCTCATCTGTGAGATATATAGAGAATTGTCTCATATTTATAAGAATTCATGCCATTCTCCAATTGATAAATGGTCAAAGGATATGAACAGACAATTTTCAGATGATGAAATTAAAACTATTTATAATCATATGAAAAGTTGCTCCAAATCACTATTTATCAGAGAAATGCAAATTAAGACAACCCTGAGGTACCACTACACACCTGTCAGATTGGCTAAAATGACAGGAAAAGATAAAGATGAATGTTTGAGGGGATGTGGGAAGACTAGGACACTGATGCATTGTTGGTGGAACTGTGAACGGATCCAACCATTCTGGAGAGCAATTTGGAGCTAAGCTCAAAAAGTTATCAAACTGTGCATACCCTTTGACCCAGCAGTGTTTCTATTGGGCTTATATCCCAAAGAAATCATAGGAGAAGGAAAGGGCCCCACATGTGCAAGAATGTTTGTGTCAGCCCTTTTTGTAGTGGCTAGAAACTGGAAATTGAATAGATGCCCATCAACTGGAGAGTGGCTGAATAAATTGTGGTGTATGAATGTTATGGAATATTATTGCTCTGTAAGAAATGACCAGCAGGAGGATTTCAGAGAGGCCTGGAGAAACTTGCATGAACTGATGCTGAGTGAAATGAGCAGAACCAGGAGATCATTATACACGGCAACAACAATACTATATGATGTTCAGTTCTAATGGACATGACTCTCTTCAACAATGAAATGCTTCAAACCAGTTCCAATTGTTTGGTGAAGAAAGCCATGTACACCCAGAGAGAGGGATGTGAAATGTGGACCACAGCATAACATTTTCATGTTCTGTATTGAGGTTTGCTTGCATTGTATTTCCTTTATCTGATTATTCTTTCTTGTAGATACAATTTGTCCTGCACAAAAAAGGATGTGTGGCAATAACTATACATATATTCGATTTCTTAAGTATTCTAACATAATTATTATGTTCTGGATATTCTGCCATCTAGGGGAGAGGTGGGGAGTAGGGGGGGAAATTTGTAACAGAAAGCTTTCTAAGGATTAATGTTTAGAAATTACCCATACATATGTTTCGCAAATAAAAAGTGTTAATAAATAAAAAAGACTAAAAAAAATGTGTCACGTATCACTTGAAGACAGTTTCTCTCCCTCCAAAAACAATGTTCTTTCCCATTTCTGCCCTTTCTCACTGTATGTATTATCACTCATGTAGTTCAACAAATGACATACAGGCATATTTTTCCTATCAAGATCAAAAGCGTGATTTGAATCCAGATTTTCCTGGCTCTGAGACTCACTTTGCCTACAACATATGTCTCTCCTAGATAGACTTAAGAACACAAATAGATCAATAGGAGTATTTGAATTGTTGTTTTCTTTCTTCTCTCCCCTGTGGAACCACAAAAGGACAAACCTAATCCTTCCTTACCCTAAAAAGATCCTAAAAATATCTGTGCATGGTTGATATTTTGTTAAATAATTCTTCCAAGAAAAGCAGTTTTCCTTGATCCTTCTTAATCTAAAATAGTTTTGTATTAGAACAGGGGTAGAAACCTCATTTCTATTTAAATTTGTATTTAAATCTTCCTATCTATCTGTCTGATGTCTGTCTGTATTTCTAATTATCTATCCATTTGCCTATCATCTGTTACTGTTTATCTATCTATGTATCTATTTATCTGATTGCACTTCAGTTTTGATAAAAAATATTTTAATGGTTTCTTGTTCATCTTAAACTGAATTTGGAAGGTTAATGTAGCTTAAAGAAAGCTATTAACCTACAAATAAGAATTTATCTGAATGCTTTCTCTGTCCAAGTCAGGTGTATAGGAAGGTGAGACTGTCTCTTTACAGTACCTGAAGGATTGATAAAACAAGACTGCTAAAACTAAGTTATATTAGCTTTAAATTAATATTATAGTCCATTTGAAGAAAGATTGGCATTTATAATAATCAAAGGACCAAAAATCCTATTGTGAGTCTGCTGAGATCTATATGGCCTTGAATAATAGCAGTTAGAACTTCCTTTTGTGGGACCAGCAGTGAATGTAAAACTGGACACCCCTGTAAATCTGAAAAAGCACAATTGGAAGCATTTAGGACCTCAGCTACCTTGTTTCCACAAATCTAAGACATAGAATCAGCTGTCTTCATACTAAAGTATCATTTCAATATATTAAGCTTCAGATATTTGAATTTTGCATGAGGGTTGCCTTTCATTTTTATGGTGTGATTCCTGAGAGAAAATAGTTTATGCAGTCGTAAAGAATAAAAGTAACCACCCAATCTGAATGCCAATTCAATATGCTGATTACTATAGCTATTTGTAGACTATAAATTCTATGAGAGCAAAGCTTGCATCTTTATATATAATTATCTTACTGAATGCCAGGTTCATTAAACAATTAATATTTTTTGAATTACAGAGAATGAAAAGAATGAAAGATCAGTTCATGAAAAGGTTTCAGATACATTAAATATGTGAGTGGAAGGAGATGAGCACAAAGAAAAATATAAAAAGTCTGAAATTCTTGTGGCCCTCTATTATCCTACCAAATCAATATTGTTAAACAAAGTCTCTCCACAAGGTAATGCAATTTATTATGTCCCCATTTTAAAAATGAAGCAAGAGCTCCAAATATTTCTGGAATCACTCAATTTCTACTGTATATTACTTCCAAGATTTTTGACTTTTTCTAAACCACTTCATTAATAAGGTAGAAAATTATTTTCTGTGGCTTTTTATCACATTCCTCTTGAAAGAGCCAATTCTGCATTTTCACTATTTTCTGAATATCTATATGTGAATGAGTTACTCAATTGAATTGAACATATCTAAAGTTGAAATGGTCAATTTTCTTCTAAAACTTATTCTTCCTATGAAGTCCTTATTTTAATGAAGTACACTGCCACTGGAGAACTTCTAGGGGTATAGTCAAAATGGGAGAGTAGAACAAGCAGCCAAGTTCCCTAATTATTTTTCAGCAAATAACTTTCTATTCCTTCAATAAAATTCTGAAGCAGCTGGGCCAACAAAAGGTCAAGGTGAGACATTTTTCTAGCTCAAGGCATTTTTGGAAGTCAGAAGGGCACTATGGAGGGGAGTATGTCCCAAACCACATGAAGTAATAGCAGTATCTATGAGCCCTGGAGGAAGCAGCAACTGCAGGAGTTCTGAAGTCAGAGGTGGGGATTCAAATTGTCAGCTAGTCGGAAAGAGATTACAGAAAACTCCTGTGCTAGTGCTAGATGCAGAACAAAGCAGTGTTTGGCAACTCCATTCCCCAAACCCACTTCTACATCATAATTTCAGCATAAAGAGCACTTAAGACATGAGGGAATCAGGGGCACTGAGGAGCAGTATTGCTTGCTTTCTCAAAGTATCAGGAACTTATCCTGTGTAAGGACCAGAGCATAAACTAGAAGAGCAGAAGAATCTAAAGTGTGAAAAAATGCCTCCATCCCAATCTGAACACAGTCAACACAGTCAAGTTTATCATAAGGCTGTAAAACTAAGCAAACAACAATGACAACAACAAAATCTGACTATAAAAAGCTACAGTGGAGGCAAAAGGCCAAAATTCAGAAGAAAGCAATTTCAAAACAACTACAAGAAAAAGCTCATTTAAAAAAAATTGAATTGAAAACAAATCCAATAAGAATTTTTGAAAGAGTTAAAATGATTTAAGAATAGAGTGCAAAAGTTTTTTAAAACAATAAAAAAACATGGTAGAGAACAAAATTGAAAGGTAATAAAGGTGTACTAAGAGAAGAGAGAAGGGAGAGGAAGAATGGAGAAAACTAACATAAAAGAGGCATGAGAAATATTTTTTAGAGAAAAAAATGGTAGGAGGATAGTGTGAAAGGTTATATCTCATTTTCACATAAATTGGCTTAAAAAAGGAAGAATGTATATTCAAATGCAATAAAGTATAGAAATCTATCTTGCCTAAGAAGGAGGTAGAAGAGGAAGGGCATAAGAAAAAGGTGGGTTAATGAATCGGAGAGCAGATTGAAGGAGGATGTGGCCAAAAGTAAACAAACTTTAAACAAGAGCCAGTATTTACAAAAAGAAGTGAGAAAAATACACAGGAAAAAAAAAAGGATGGAGGGAAAACCACAGTTACTAATCATAAATGAATTTCAATGGGATAAACTTTGCTTTGCAGAATGGATTAGAAACCAGAAACAAACAATATATTATTAAGAGGAAACATATTTGAAATATAATCACATATAGAGTTAAATTAAAGATTGGAGCAGAATCTATCATACCTCAGCTGAAGTAAAAAAGGCACATGTAGCAGTCATGATTTCAGACAAAACAAAAGAAAAAAAGAGACCTAATTAATAGGGATTAGAATGAAAGCTACATATTATTAAAAGGGAATCATAAATAATGAAATAATATCAGTAACTAACACATATGCACCAAATAGCATAGCTTCCAAATTCTTAAAGGAAAAGTTAAATGAGTGACAGGGGGAAACAGACAATAATACCATATTCAACTTTCCATTCTAAGAGCTAGTCAAATCTTATTATAAAATTAATAAGAAAAGTTAAAGAGGTGAATAATAGAATTTTAGAAAAATAAATTGATGATAGGCCTTGGAGAAAAATGATGGAAATAGAAAGAAATATACTTTTTTTTCTCAGTTACATATAGTACTTTCAAAAATCTATGAACCAAGACATCAAAACCTCACAATTAATGCAGAAAAGCAGAAATATTAAATGCACACTTTTCAGACAATAAAGCAAAACTATTACATTCAATTAAAGAGCCCTAGAAGCATAAATAAATTAAAAACTAAACAATCTGATCCTAAAGAATAAAGGAATCAAAGAACAAATTAAAGAAATAATTGATACTTTCATTAAGAGAATTACAAAAGTGAAATAACATACCATAATCTATACGAAGAATCAATGCAGTAATTAAGGGGAAATACATATGTTTAAAAACGTACAATAAAAGTAAGAATGAAAAGTTCAATAATTTGGACAGACAACTTTTTTTTTAAAAAAAAGCACTATGAATAAAAATACTAAAAGGTTCTTTGATGGAAGAAAAATAAAATAGATGAACAATTGACTAATTTGATTTTAGAAAAAGAAAGCAAAAAAAAACAAAGTTATGAATCAAAAATGAAGAGGATGAATGCATTACTAATGAAAGTGAAATTAAGGAAATTATTAGGAATTATTTTGCCCAATTAGATTCCAGTAAAATGATGACCTAAATGAAAGAATTTATACTTATAATGAATGAATTTATTTATTTATAATATTTATTTATATTTATAAAAATGAATATTTATAAAAATATAATCTGCCTACTTTAGCAACAAAGGAAATAGAATATTTAAATAACTTTCTCTTAAAAAAGAAATTTAACAAGCCATCAATGAACTCCCCAAGGAATAAACCTCAGGACCAATAGATTTACAAGTAAATTCTATGAAGCATTTAAGAAACAATTAATGCCAATACTATATAGACTATTTGAGAAAAAAAAAAGTCTTACCAAATCCTTTTTATGATACACTGAGAGTATTAATACCTACACCAGAGGGGAGGAAAAATACTATAGGGCACTTCCCCTAATGAATATTTAGCAAAAATTTTAAATAATATACTAGAAAGTAGATTATAACAATATTTCACAAAGATCATATATTTTCACTAGAAAGGATGTATTATACCGGGAATTCAGTGCTTGTCTAATATTAGAAAAGCTATCAGCATAATTGACAATATTAGTAATAAAACAATAAAAATCATATAATTATCTCAACAAATGCAGAAAAATCTTTTGAAAAAGTACAACACCCATGTCTATTAAAAACATTAGAAAGCAGAGGAATAATTGGAGTCTTTCTTAAGATAGTAGCTATTATCTGTCTAAAAATAAAAGCAAACATTATCTGTAATGGGATGAGCTAGAAGCCTTCCCAATAAGGTCAGGGTGAAGAAATTATGTCCATTATCAGCAACTACTGCAATAAGCAAAAGATATTGAAAAAATAAAAATAAACAATTAGAAAACAAAAGTATCAGTTTTTATAGATGATGTGAAGGTATACTCAAAAGAATTTTAGATCAGTAAAAAACTAATTGAAACAACAAATTTAGCAAAGTTGCAGATGATAAAATAAAATCACATAAATCAGCATTTTTATTTAATACCAATAAAATCTATTAGGAGAAACTAGAAAGAAAGATTTCATTTTAAATAACTGCAGACAAAATATAAAATGCTTCAGAGTCTATTTGCCAAGAAAAATTCAGACTATATGAACATGTTCAAAAAGCATTATTCACAAATAAAGAAAATGTAAAAAATTTGGAAAATATGAATTGTTCTTGACTAGGCTAAGCCAATATAATGAAAATTACAATTCTACCTAAGTTAATTTGCTTATTCCATGCCATACCAATTAAGCTACTAAATAATTATTTTATCAAAATACAAAAATTATCATAGAATTCATCTAGAAAAGTAAAAGATCAAGAATATCCAGAGAATCAATGGGAAAAAATGTGGAGCAAGGTAGTCTAACAGTACTAGATTTTCAACAATGTCACAAAGCAGTAATGTTCAAAATATTCTGTTGCTGGCTAAGAAATAGAGTGGTGGACTAGTGGAACAAATTTAGTACATAGTGATTACCAATCAATTATAATTGTAATATAGTGTTTGATAAAGGCTAAGATTCAAAGTTTTGAAGTAAGGGTTCAGTAATAGACATAAATTTCGGGAAAAAAACTAGAAAACAGTTTCATAGAGACATCATTTAGACATCAAAGGTGTTATAAGTAGATTAGGGGAGCATAAAAATACTTGGCAGATTTATGGATAAGAGAACAGTTTTATGACTAAACAAGTGAGATCACAGAAAGTAAAATCAATAATTTTTACTACATGAAATGAAAAAAAATTCATGCAGACAAAAAGAGAAAAATAAGAAACAAGAGGAAATTTTTACAGCAAGTAAAAGGATAATTTCTCAAATGGGAAACAGCGAAAATTATTTAATAAAATAAATATTTAAAAATATCCATCTCCCAATTGGTAAAATGGCAAATTTTCCAAATAAAAAATCAAAGGTATAGAAAGTCATATAAAAAATATTCTAAGTCACTATTGATTGAGTTGGGGAAAATAAAGACACTAATACACTGTTGTTGTAGTCATGAAATGGTCACATCATTCTGAAGAATATTTTACAACTATGTCTAAGAGTCTATAAAACTGCATATACCCTTTGATATAGCAACATCACTACTATTTCTTATTCAAATGTGATCAAACAAAAGGGGAATGAACATATATGTTCAAAAATATTTATAGCACCTCTTTTTGTATCAGCAAAAAATTAAAAATTGAGGGAATGTCTATCAACTGGGGAATGGCTGTGGTATGTATTTGTGATGGAGTGTTCTTGTGTTATACGAAATAGTAAGCAAATTAGTTGCATAAAAATCTGAGAAATCTTATATGAACTGATGTAAAGTGAATTGAGAAGAAGTAGGGAAACCTTGTTCATATTAACAATGATATTGTAAGGATGGCCAACTATAGAAGACTTAGCTATTCTGATCAAGGTACTGATCCAAGAAGACACTTCCAATGGACCCATGATAAATATATATATATATGTTTGTGTTCAGAATGAGAACCAATGAACTCTGAGTAATAACTAAAAGATATTTTTAAAAAACATGTTTCTTAGCTTCTTTTCAACATGGCCAATAATGAATTCATATGTGTAACTGATATATATATATATATATATATGCTTTCCTTCTCAGTGGGTATAGAAGAGGCATAAAGGAGAAAGATAATTTGAAACTAAAACTTTTAATGAATACTAATAATGTAATTTTTAAAGGAACATAGCTATTCTAATCATTTATATCTTTTTTGAAAGGGGATCATATCATTCAAAAATGGCATTCATCATTGTCTTGGCCACATTTTGTGCAGCACATTATGGTTGACATGAAAGCATTTGCTCAATTTATATCTGATATCCAAAAACAAATTTTGATAGTCACAACAATAAAAGTATCAAGTGCAATCTATGTCATATAGCAACTAATGGCTCCTAATTTTTCCTTGAGATCTCACCAGAAAACCTTAATTATGGACAAATTTATAACTTTCTGAATATTACAGAGTCAATTTAGTGGCAGAAAGGTAGCATAGAGACTCTCAACTCCTATTTTCCCAGTTTCATCTCAAACCTATTTTTCAGCTAACCATATCTCAGTATTTTTTTATGTGAAGCCCATAAATGATTGAACTATCTTGTTCCCAACAGTGGTTTTATATTTAATTCAGTAGAGTTAAACAGTTTATGGACATCAAAGGCATTTAAATTTTCTGAAACTTAGTTTCCTTATCTGTAACATGAAGGTATTATTAGGTAAGATAGTTCTAAAGTGCCTTGAAAATCTAATTCTATGGTTTTAGTTGGATAGGCAAAGTCTCCTACTTCCTATTCTCCATCTCCCCACTGCTCCACCAATCCAGAAACACGTTGGGTTACATGTGTTAAACCATAGATTTTCCATGTACTCAGCCCATGAAGAGAATTCTTGATTTTTATTTTCCTTAGCCCAAGACATAGAAACCTTTCAGTCTATGGTTACTTCTCTTATTGAGAACCCTTCAATATTGTCCCATTTCATGGATTCATAATGTCTATTTCTTTTGATCCAAGTAGATGAGAAGCTGTGAACCATGATACCATCTTTGTATGTTTTTGCCCCAAAATATTGTTACTGAATAAAGAGACTATGCTCAGGTGCTGGTTCTCCTCATCTTATCTCCTACAACTGCCCTTTCCAAACCTACACCCACTTTGCTATGGTGTGCTCTAAAATTTTAACAAGAAAAGGTTATAAAAGGAAAAAAAACATGAAGAGGGTGTTAACAACATGTTTATACTGGTTCTTACAAAAACAACTCATCTTCCTTAGAGTCCTAGCTGACCAGGTCATGTTGATAGTCCTTCACAATCGAATCAAGAGCCATCTTCTATTCTTTCAATAAGGTACCATGGCCAAGGTCTCATTCTCCAAAAGGGGAAATACATCAGAAGCCTGCAAACAAAGGCTCAAATCCTACAAACTTATGAAAATGATCAGAGAATTAGCTCATCAAATTAATTGGATAACTTTCTGTACATCTGGGACTTCTTCGACGTGTTCCATTTTGAGGAGGGGCCCAGGATGTCCAACTTCCATTGTTTTCCCAGATGCATTTCCTACTTTGTGGACTTTAATATACTGCTTCAACTACAATATAACCCTGAAATTTCCCTCAGAGTCAAGGACCTTCTTATCTTAGAACTCCCAACCTCCTCTGCAGGCTTTTCCCCCTGTAATATTCCTCAGACATACTGATTTTTTTTTTCTTTCATTAGTGAGTTCTTCCAGATGTCTCCCTTTTTGAGGAGGGCCCTAGACTGACAAGCCACCATATTCCCACATGTCAACCTATGCTTCTGACTTTCTGAATGTTGTCCCTATGCCTTTCATGGATGTCTTTTCCTTCCCTATCCACTCACTCATTTTTGAGTGAGTAGAATACAAGTTCCTAAAAAGATAGGTCGTATGCCTTTCCTTTTGCTTGTATTTGTATCCCCAAAGTGTAGCACTATGCCTGATACATAGCAAGTAATAAATAAATGTTTGTTTTTATATGCTCCCCCAATTGATGTTCCATCAAATCAGAAAATGGAGTCTATAGCCCCAAATAGATAAATTCACCTTTTTATTAAATGACCTGGCTGTATTTGTGATTACTGCCTAGGTTTACTTTCTGTGAGGAAGCATTACTTCAAGATATTAGAAAGCAAAGAGTTTCTCAAAATAAAAATATTTTTAGTAAATCTCTAAGTGCAGTTGAATTGCACGTCCTGACAAATATACTAGTCAGTCACAGTAATAAAACAATTTAAAAAGTCAACATTACCCCAAAACCTCCCCAGAGCTGGTGGTCCCCCACCCGTACAGAATATGTCACCAGGGATCAATGATGGGCTACAGAACTTTTGTCGTGCCAAATGGATAAAATCATCAGATCAGTTTGTGGTTGTTGTGAACATCAAGGCAGCCTGTCCTTATCCTCCCTCCCACCTACAATAAACCCACTGTGAAGATGAAGGAGAACTGTTAGAGAGATGACAGAAGCTAAAGAACTCTCAGCATGGATGATGTTGGCAAACAGCTATGGTCCTGGGGACGATCCAAAGCCTCCAAATATATCTTACAATTTGAACTTAGAGTAGAAGTAGCAAGAGAGAGACAGGAAAGAAAGCTATGAGCCTATAGTGAATCTCTTCTGTGATTATAAGCCATATTAAAGGTAATAATTAAGGGAAAGTGATTGTGAAGAAACTGCTGTCCTCTATAAAAAGAAGTGGCCCCGTCCAGAAATACGATTCAGTTGAATATGGCACATCCCCAGGATAATGTTATCAAGTCAACCAGCATTTATAAATATTTATTATATGCCAAACATTGTACTAAGTGCTGGGGTGACAAATATAGGTGAAGAAAAATAATATCTGTCATGCAGAAGCCATTCTAATGAGGGAAGAAAATACAGGAAAGGAAGCTAAAAAGCAAATGGGAATGAGGAGTAGGGGAGAAAAAATTCAGAAAGTTGGAAATATTTGCCTTGAAAAGAGTGAAGATTGCCCCAAGTACTTCCTTAAAATGGAGGTTCTAGAAACAATAAATCAGAGGGATGAAAAACAGGGCAGAGTGAATATCCAGGGTGAGGCAACGAGAGGAGTGTACTTTTCAGGATGAGAAGAAAATCAGGAGTGAAGGCTCAAAAGAAATGAAGACTTGGCTGGACTACACCCTTTGTTTAAAATGGAGGCATTCTCAACAAATTCTTGTCGACTGAAACAGTTCCAAAATCTAAGTCATACCATGCCATTGATGTGCCCATTATATTTTATTGGCTTCCTACATCCTGTAGGATAAAATACACACTTCTATATTTGACTTTTAACACCCCTGACAATTTGTCAACAAGATCTCTTTCGAGACTGATTTCTTTTTGCTTCTCTTCATGTGTTATATCCCTGACAATTTAGCCTCCTTGCTAGTTCCTCTAAACTGCATTTTATTTTCTGCTTCTGTTCCTTTTCATTTGCTGTTTCATATGTCTGAAATTTTTTCACTTCTCAAATTCAGTGATTCTCTTAAGTGCCACTTCTTTTTTTTTTACATATCTATACAGTTATCTTACTGCACAAGAAACATCAGATCTAGAAAGAGAAGAAGAAAAAACAACCTAAGAAGGAAAACAAAATGCATGGAAATATTCATATAAAGCGTTAAAATGCTGTGTTGTGGTCCACACTCAGTTCCCAAAGGCCTCTCTCTGGATGTATGTGACTATCTTCAGCGCTGAACAATAGGAACTGGTTTGAATCACATCATTGTTGAAGAGAACCATGTCCATCAGAATTGATCACCGTATAGTCTTGTTGCTGTGTATAATGTTCTCCTGGTTCTGCTGATTTCACTCAGCATCAGTTCATGTAAGTCTCTCCAGCCCTCTCTGAAATCGTCCTGCTGGTCGTTTCTTACAGAACAATAATATTCCATAACATTCATATACCATAATTTATTCAGCCATTCTCCAATTGATGGGCATCCTTTCAATTTCCAGTTTCTTGCCACTACAATAAGTGCCACTTCTTAAAGGAATCCTTTCTTCATCTCCTCTATGCTCTGAAAAACATGTATTTACTTTGCCTGTACTTTTATTTACTTATCTGTAAACATGTTGTTTATTAGTGGTAAATGTAAGTTCCTTGGGGGCACTGGCTAGATTTTTTTTTCATTTTTCCTGTATTAAGTACTTAATGAATTCTTATAGAATCAAATAGAATTAAAAGGACAATGATTGTTCAACATTTTCATATTTTCAGTAAACAATGTTAAACAATCTAGCTCTAACCTGCCTAGTTGCCCACTCACACCCTCATATAACCTGTTTCATCCAAACTTCTCTGCTTGACTTCAGGTGCCTAATTTTATCAACCTTTCCGATTGAATCTTATTTTTTACCCACTCCTCAATAGTCTTCTCATTAGTATGTCTTGCATATACAATGTTCATTCACAATTCAGCATCATTCATCTTGCTACCTATGTCTTCTCCCCATTCTCCATTTAGAATTCATATTGTATGCATTATTTGATAATCACAGTTAATCTTTGTGGGGAGGGGTTCCTGCATATTACCTTAAAGGAAATTAAGACAGTGTTTTTCAAATATAATCAGGTAAAGATGAACGTGCAGAAAAAAAAAAAGATTTTCTTTTGGAAAGAGGCAATGAGATTAAAGTCATTCCTATAGAATGATTATTATTGAAAGAAATACTTCATTTTCATTCTGTGTAGGAAAACAACACATGAAACTTTGAAACCAGTTAATTTCTGACTACTCTTTCATATCTAAATTCTTTTTTTTGTTAAGGCAATAAATATTAAATGACTTGCCCAGGATCACACAGCTAGTAAGTATTAAGTTCTAAGATTGGATTTGAACTGAGGTCCTCCTGACTTTAGGGCTGGCACTCTATCCACTTCGTCATCTAGCTGTCCCAATTCTATTATTCTTTAAGGCCATACTCAAGGCCTGTCATCTTCAGAAAGCCTCCTTTGAGTGCCCCAACTCATCCTTAACATGTATTCTCTGAAGTCTATTGTTCTAATAGAAAAAATATATACACATAGGTTAGAACTAAATTGTACTCCCTTTTTTCCATCTTATTAATTTCATTTTCTCAAACATAAAAAGTCTCTCTTTCCAACATAAGGGCAGATACACATATACACACAGTATATACACACATATGTATGTATGAATATATATTATGTATAAATATATGTTTGAATGTATATGTATAATATTTTAGTAAGCCCAAATATTAGCCCAATAACTTGTAGATATTTAATCTAATGAATGTTTTTGAATGGCTGAATAGTAGGCATTTATTTTAAATTGCGGAATATTTGATAATACTGATCATGTATCACCTGCTTATGAGAACGTGGTTCAGTAGAAAAAGTACTGATTTTATGGGAGAGGAAATTGGTCTTCAACTTCTCCTCTATAATGTTTATCACCTTTGTGACCTTGAGTTAATCAGTCTCCTTGTATCTTAGTATCTTTATCTACAAAATGAAAAGTTCAGATTATTGGGTCTTGGAGGTCCTTTTAGGCTTTAAATCTGCATATCCTATCAGGTGGTTTCATAGTGATCACATTTTTTAAAATAGAAGTTAACTTTCTATTGTTATTTCTTCAGGGGCATCTTTGCTACTCCCTTTATTTACTAATTAATAAGCTTCCTCCCAGAAGAGGAAATCAACTGTTCTTTTCAGTAAGTTCTTTTAGCCTTCTATTGAAACTTCAGTCATTGTCAGCAGTTCAATTTCTATCTTCAGAGTTGTCAGCTTCTCTGTCCAATGGGGGACATTGGGGATTCCCTACAGGAGAAGACAACAGGGTATTTTGTTTTGTTTTGTTTAACCAATGACTGAATTCTTTTCTGTTATTCAGGTAACATAATAAGCTACTCGATGCTTAGGCTAAGATCACATCTGCTTTTTGAATTGTTCTTCTCTACTGTCCCTTCTCATTTGATCAATTCAGCTTTCTTCTGTCATGTTCAGAAATTCCTTTTAGTTCTTAGTTTATATAATATTCTACAGTATGTGGTAGATATTCTCCTGGCTCAACTCCCTCAAATGGAAAAGAAGTCAAATAAAATGATGATAATAAAACTGATGTCAACAGCATCTAACATGCTATTCCATTCTAAGTAAACTAAATAATCTTAAATGGTTTGAGGAGACTAAAAAGTCTATTGATATTTACCCCACTTCCTTCTAAGAAAAGAAGTCCATATACCTATCTTTATATACATAAACAGGAAGGAGTTAGAATAATTGATTCTTAAGGTGCCTTCCAGTTCTAAATTTATGTTTCTAAAGACATACTATCATTATACTGAGAACACAATGACTATGTAGATAATGGCATTTTTTATACTTCTATGAGTTATAAAATTATGACTTTTGATGAATATACTTTAGTTTGTAAAATTCTGTGTATAATAGACAAGAGAGGACAAGGAAAAAACCTTGTTTCAAAGGATTTTCTATTCTTCTGTATTCTGTAGAAAAATAACTATTTATTTAAATAATAAATCCATGGGTATGATTTGCTTTTCATATTGAATATTTCAAAAAAGAAATCTTTTCTACACTATTATCTTTATTTAATTGTCTTTATAATATTCTGCCTTGCATTTTCTGAAGGAGGAAAATGATTTTCCCCCAAAGTACCTTAAAATAATATATCTAATGTATTAATCTGTTTTCTTAGAGGTCAAACTCTGGTGACTTTGAAAGCCTAATATGCTTGCAATCAGAAGTTTACGTTCTGAGTTTGACATATACTGGTTGTAATTCATTTAGTCATTAAATCAATCAATAAACAAACATTTATTAAACATATACTACTATGTGCCACAAACTTAGCTGGAGACTTTTAAAACAAAGGCTCCTCAAGAACAGGGTCCTCAAGAAGGCGCTTATCTATTGAGGAGGATTTTTAAAATAAGTACAAGGCAATTTAGGAAAGAAGAATGGCAGTAGAAATTGGGGCAGGAAGATTAAGATACATCTCATATAGAAGTTGGTGCTAGAGCTGAGCTTTGAAAGAAACTAGTTTCTAATGAAGTCTCAATGAAAAGGAAGTTCATTTCAGGTGAACAAGACAGCCTGGGCCAAGTCTCAAAGATGGAGTGGCCTTTGTAAGGAACAGCCAGAAGGTCAGTTTTGCTGTACTGGGCAGCAGATGTAAGGGATTAATAAATAATTAGTCTAGAAAGGAAGAATTAGAGGCCTTTTCTGTACTCACAGAATTACAATCTTAGTTCAGGCCCTCATTATCACTGGCCTAACCATTTGCCTCCTAATTGGTGTCTCCTTGTCTCAAATCTCTTCTCATTCTGATCCACTGCCCATATAGCTGTTAAAATGAATTCCACTCTCTTACTTGATAAACAATTTTCTCTAGGATGAAAAGAAAATCAATTCCTTTTTTCTTTTTTTTTGGCCTTGAAAGGCATTCATGCAATCTGATCAAAACCGGTATTTCTATTTTTTTTTAAAAAATACATTATCTCCTTCCTTACACTCAACACTGAAATTTAATTGCATAGGTTATCTTTCAAAAATATGTATTATATACCTTATTTGCCTCACAGGTTCTCTCTCGTGTAACTCAAAAGACAATCTGCTGTATGAAGTTTTTTTTTTTTTTTTTTTTTTCTGAAACCCTTCCATCCACATAACAACAATAATGACAAGTATTTATTATACATTGATTACATATACATGACACTGCACTAAGTGCAGATTGTGACTCCCTACCAAACTATCTTACATTTACTTCATTTTTATTTAGTCTCTTCCCAATTATTCACTATATTCTTGCTATGTCTATGAAAGATAAAGTAAGCTCCATGAAAGTCTATTTCATTCTTTATGTTTATATTCACATAAATCCCAGAACATGATAAATGCATAGTGACTGATAAAAAAGTAGGTTTAACTTATATTATTTAAAAATTTAAAGACTGAATAGAGGAGTTTGTATTTGATCCTAGTAATTGTGAACCATCTGGGGTTTATTAATGCCTCTGAATCTCATTTTTTCTCATCTTGAGAAGTGAAATATCAATTCCTGCCCCTATCATCTCAAAGGACTGGTAGAAAGTTTATGTGAGAAAGAAAATTTGAAAGTGCTTTGTAAATCACAAAAGGCAAATGAAAAGGGTCATATTGACTGAGGCATGCCATTATAAGCCATTGCGGCATCTTTAAATGTCAAATTTAGTAAATAATATAATCTCCAACAGATTAAAGTACTTCTCCCATATTTGACTCTTCCCCCTCTGGCCCAGATCTATTATTTAATCAATGTAGAAGATTATTCTAATTATTAAAAATTTCCTCCAGTGATAGAAATCAGTTGTTTCTCCATAACTTAGTTTTACAAAGGCCTTAAACTTACATGAGCTTGCTCACAGCCACTCTCAGAGACTGGCTTAAATCCAACATATCCTCACTCAAAGTTGTGTCCTCCAGCTACTTCACTGTGCTGCCTCTCAAATCTGACTGTCAATTCTAAAAGGAAAAACTTTTCACCCACTGAAAATGCCTTGAGAGCTGAAGCAGAGTTAATTATTTTCTTAAGAATAAATGATAAACAACTTTATTTTTTTGGTTCACTCTTTTCTCTACCTACCTAGGGATGCTATTTTTGTTTCTTGTTATTCAAGAAGTAGAGAGCTGATTTTCTCTCCTAGAAGGCAAGATCTTCTGAGAGTAATTTAGCTACCAGAAAATAGTAAAATAGATGTGTGGACAACATTCTTGAGAGCTATGATACAGAGGAAAGAACAATGACCTTAGCCTTCCTAACACCAAGTTCATTACTCTGTTGTAATGATAACCTTGAATCAGGAAACTTTGGTTTGATTTCTGGTTCAGAGAGGTTTAACTAGATTATCTCCAAGGTCCTCTGAAACTCAAACATCTATTTATTCCTGAGATAAATTGCCTTGTCGGGAATGATTTATATGTCATTTACTTAGCCAAAGAAAGGCACGTAGGCACTGACCTGGTGGACTGCGAGGTAATTTTCACTTTTCTATTTGGGAACAGGAAAAGAGGGGAGGGTGATTTGCAATGGTTGTGGCCAGTCACTCAATCCATAAACTGAACATAGCTGAGTTTGGGGCATGCTCAGGGTGACTGATAAAATCTTGTATATTTGTTCAGTAAGTACATCTTTACTCTTGACAGTATATTGTCATGATATATCATGATAGCATCATATTAAAATTAAATTTTTTCTGAGCTCAGTGCAAATGTATTCAAAAGGAGATTATAATAGGATCATAAGATATATATCTTAGAGCTGATTGGGAATCTTAGAAATAATTTCATCCAAGCTTTAATTGCAGAGATGAGTAAACTAATATACAGAAAGGGAATAATTTGTCTAAAATCATATGGAAAGTATATAGCAGGTTCAGGATTTTAACCTGATTCCAAATCCAGTATTAATTACATTGTAGAATTTTTAAGGTCCCTTTTAGCTCACATGTCCTATGATATGTTGGTTCTATTTTTAATTGTAACTGAGTAAATTTTGTAAAAATGCTTTTCTAGTGAAACTGAATAGAAGCAGAACTATTGGAATCAGAAGACAGGTTCAAATCCAAACTTTTACACTTAATAGTTATATATCTTGAACTGAGTTAATCACATCCCTGTTTTTTTGGAATTTTAATTTCCACAACAGTTCCCACATTTATTGAAAAGTTTTACAGACTTCTTCACTAGGTTATTATGAAAAAAGTACTTAGCAAATATTTTATTGATTATATATTGATAATATAATTTATTGACTTAATGATTATCTTTCCTTAAGGAACTTACATATCCAGGTATGAGGTAGAAGACATCAAAAAAAGAAATTTTAAAAAAATTCAGTATAAAAACAAATATACAAAAAAAACCAGTTTTCAGTACAAGGAAAATTGTAGACTAAAAGAGATATGATTCACATTTAAACACTGGAGAATAACCTGAACTGGATAACTGAAGAATGTTAGAATTAGAAAATAATTATATACTTCTCAGTGAAGTAGGTATAGAATACTTAAATTAGGAATATTTAAAGCATCATCAACTATATTCTATTTAGAAGCCTAAGTAAAGACTGTTTTGTTAATATTATGGTTTACTACAAAACAGGAAAGAGGATATAAGAAAGAAGACTAACTTCTTTTTTTAAATGTATTTTATTTGAAAAAAACAGTAAGAAAAAAAAAGAAATACAGAAAAATACAAAACAAAATAAAGCAAAACAAAAGAGATTATCATGTGCCCAGCAGAACATCAGGCAAAATTCAAAATATATAACAACAAATTACCAGATCATGAAAGCATATATATATATATATATATATATAATATATATATATATATACATATATCTATAGATATGTGTATAGATATTAGTAGCAGAAATTATATTCATAAATATCCATTGTTTTACTTTCTTGTAAATTGTGCTTTGGTTTTCTGCTCTGTACCTTATTTACTTTATACTTTGTTTCTTTCATTTCCCCCCACTCCTAAGCAAGCTATATATATTAGATAAGAAAAAAATATATTTATATATATATACACACTCATACCCATGCACACTCTATATATACATGTCTTTACTATCCCTGCTGCCTCTTAAATTTAATTCTACTCCCTAACTTCTCTTGCTATTACTTAATTTCTCCTTACCTAAGGATTCCTCCCTTGTCTTCTTCCTTCACCCTTTCCTTCCCTATCTGGACATTCTTCCCCACCTCCTATTATTTCTTTAGATTTTGGAGGCTGCTATACTCTTCACAGTATATATGTAACATTACCTATTGAACCCCTTCCTGATGTGAGTAGTTTTTCAGAAATATGAGCCCTCCATATCTCTCTAATGCCTCTATCTATTCTTCCTCTGCACATCATTTGTATAACATGATTATTATTTTTATCTTAACTCTACCAATCTTTCTTTTGAACTACCCTATTGTTGATGTGAATTTTAAACCATATAATATACATATATAAAAACATAAATAATTTGTCTATATTTGAATAGTTTGTTCATGTTAAGTTCCTTAAAATTTATGTTTTATATTGACTCATATGTTAAATTTTCTGTTAAGTTTGAATTTTATTGACAGAAAGTCTGGAAAATCCAAATATCTATTTTTTTCATTCAAAAATATAGATAATTTTGCTGGATATGATATTTTTGACCACAGGCCTAGTTCTTTTGACTGTCCACAGATATGATTCCAGGACCTGTGGTCTTTTACTTTTACAATTCTAATAGCAGCTCCAGCATATTTGAATTGATTTTTTCTTGTTTTTTGCAAAATTTTCTCCTTGACCTGGGGTTTGCAAAATTTGAATATAATGTTCCTTTGTGTTTTCCACAAAGGATCTCTGAGGGGAGTGATTGGTGAATTTTTCCCTATTTCTACTTTCTCCTCATGTTCTATAACCCCAGGATAATTTTCTGTCTTATTGTGTCAAGGTTCTCTTTTTGGTCAGAACATTCTGGCAATTCAATTATTTTTATATTTTCTCTTCTTCATTTGTTCTCCAGTTCTGTCATTTTTCTTATCAAACATTTGCTCAAAATCAAAATTAAATCAAACAGATGTTTCACATTCTGTTCTATTTCTTATTCTTTATAATCTCTTTTTTATTTCTTGATTTGTCATAACTACTGATTTCCTCTTTCTCAATTCTAATTTTCAAAGAATTACTTTCATCTTTGAGACTGTACTTGTTTTCTCATTGGTTAACTATTTTTTAATCTTCTTGTTTTTCTTGGATGACTTTTAGTTTTAGTTTTAGTTTTTCCTCAATGTCTCTCATTTTATATTTAATATTTTTTTGAGTTCTATAAATTCTCTTTGGGTAGGGAATCATTTCATATTACTCTTTGGGTAGAAGCTCTTTTTTTTTTTACTTAAGTGTCCTCCTCTGAGATGAAACCTAGTCTTCCTTGTTCCCAAAATATGTTTCTATGGTGTGATTCTTTCTTCTTTGCTGGTTTATATTTTTTAATAAGATGTATTAGTGTAAGCATGTCTAATCATGAGGTGGGGGATGGTGCCTCAAGCTTCACTTCAGCTCTCCACTGTTACCAGGAACCCAAAACTAAGAGCTGTACCCTCCTTCAAGTGCGCACAACCAGAAGTATCCCTGACTCAATGCTTCTGGGTTAATTCCTTCTCGCTCAGGCTCTTCTCTCAGCAGCACAGCTGGGCCTGGCATTTCCAATCAGCCGAGGTTCACTTGTCTTCCTGGACTCAAACCCGAAAAACTATCTAGGGGTGAAACTCTCTGTGGTTCTTGATGAAACTCTAGCCTTCTATGTAGTCCAGGTTTCCCCACTTGATATTTCTGCAGAGGTGTTTGCACATAACATAGGTTAATATCCAATCTAGGGTTTTTCTACATATCTTCTCTAGTTTTATCAGGAGGACCTGTTCTGCTCCAATTCTTCTTGATTTTTTCCCTAGTCTATGTTTGCCCTGAGGTGCAAATTTGTTTTATTTGTGAGGGAAATCAAGAGAGCTTGAAATTTACCAACCTACTCAGCCATCTTCCCAGAATCTCCCCAAGGCTAATTTCTTGAAATCAAAGTTAAAAGGAATCTAATTCAAGACAGCAACTTGGGTTGGTTCCTACCTTGTTCAAGGTACTGTACTAGCTACAAAGGATACAAAGGAAAAAAGAAACTGGTCTCTGGCTTCAAGAGTTATGTTCTATTGAAATTAAGATTATATCGTAAATTATATGAGAAGTCTATACGTTATTATTTGAGAAAAAAATAACCCTCATAACTTGGAAGATCAAAGAAAGGTTTTCATAGAAGATGGCACATGAACTGATATTTCAAGGAAATCCTAGATTCAAATAGGAAGAGGTGAAAAGGAAATGAATTCCAGTCATAGGAGAAACTTTGATAGTTTATAGATTTTTATTCATGAAGGCATTATCCGCTGATGAAGTTAAAGATTATCTAAGGATTTAAATATCTAGGACTTTGTATCTGTATCTGATATTTTTTTTTGCTTAGAAATAAAGTAGAAAAAAGTTAAATCATATATTCTCTAATGTGAAAAAAAACTAGATCATTGTAAATGCTAAGAAGATAAATTTTGTTTTTGGACTTGTACTTTTAGATAAGATAAAGATATAAAGAAAATTATTTACACTCATGCTTCAGAAAACTTTTATGTATATTCAAATTTCTCCTCCTCTTTTGTCCTATATCTGCATAATATCTTGACATTTCAACATTTTTTTAAACTGCAGTTTTCTTGCGAGATTTTTACATGTTCCATAGAACAGAAGATTTAAGAAAGAGATTTATTTAAAAATAAATTAATAACAAAGCTTGATTTCCCTTAGTGCTATTCACCAATACTTACTAGATTTTATTTTCAAGTTTATAGGTAGCAGAATTATGTTTTAATGCAGTAAATATTCTCATGCAACCATAAGTAGAAAAAGCTTTAAAACCAGCGTGACAAAAATATAAAAAGCAACTAATCTTATTTATTCCTTTTGTACTATAGTATATTGAAAGATTTTAGTTCTGGGCAGTTGATATCCCACTTGAAATACAAAAACAATGGCAATTTCAAAACTATATGATGAAATAAAGTGGAAAACATTTAAAAAGAACTAATATAGATGTAATGAAAAGAACTCTAGTCTAAGAGCCTGTATTAACTTCACTTCTAACTTGTGTGACTTTCAGAAAATTTTCTATTAGCTCTGGTCCTCAGTTCCCTTGCCTATGAAATAAGGACTTAGGGCTAGATAAATAATCACTTTTTAAATTCTGAATTTCTGAATTCTTATTGTGGATTAGCTCTTTGACGTCTATGTCCTTGAGGACCATGAAGAACAAGTTCTTTTTTGAATTATTTGACACATTCTGACTAATAGCAAACATTTGCAAAATGATTAACCATATTATTTCCTCTTTTTTGAAATTTTGTACTGATATCTTTTTTAATGTCACTTGTAGGATATTTCTTGTAATTATAAATGAAAAAAAGAAAGAAAGAACAGTACAACAAACACAACAGCCATGTCTGTCAAAACATATAATGTCCCATACCCATAATTCCTCACATCTTGAAGGAAAAAAAAAAGGGGGGGACCTTTACACATCCATTCTTCAGGGGAAGTCTTGGTAAAGTCTAGTTACACAGTGTTTTGTTTTGCTATGGTTTTTATTGTTGCTGTTATTCTTCCCATTTACATTATTGTGGTCATTGTGGATATCGCTTTCCTTATTTTGTTCATTTTCCACAAGTTCATTAAAAGTCTTCCCATGTTTTCCTGAAATTTTTGTTTCTGCAATTATTTATCATGCAATATTCCATTGCATAAACATAACGCAACATTTTTAACCATTTCTCCAAAAAACTGGAGCCAATTTTGTTGATGTCTTTGTTACTATAGAAAGTACAAAGACAAATATTCTGATGTATGTAGGATCTTAGTCCTGATGTCTTTGAGACATCTGCTTAGTAGCAGGGACTCTCTGGGTCAAAGGATAGTGGCATTTTTGATTTTCTTAACATGATTTTGAGTTGTTTTCCAGAAAGATTGGACCAATTGAAAGAAGAAAGGAAGGGGAATTCCAGGGGAAGAGTCAAGATGGTGGAGTGAAGACAGGAAGCTGCACAAATTTTCACAGTTTCCCTTGAAAATCACATGAAACCAACCCTCTGAATAGTCTGACAGAATGAAACTATTCTCCAGCTCAAGATAGATTAGAAAACCTTCAAAAAAAAAAGTTGTTCTCATCAGGTGAAAAGAGTGTTCAATGCAGCTCAGATTATATCCAAGAAAGCCAGTAAGAAGGTCTTAATCACAATAGATCATCAATTTAGACCCTAGATCCTGGCTCAATAGGAGAGCAAACCAGTGGGATAGCCTCCAGTCCCAGTGCAGAAGGCAAATTGCCAGCCTAAGAAACAGGATGTTGTCTGAAGAGAGCAAGCAGACCTACCTACTGCTGTGAAAAAGAAACCAAGAAAGAAAGAAAGAAAGAAATCAAGGAAAAGAAAAATACTCATAAAAAATTTTTAAAAGGCAGGTAGAAGAAAAATTGGGAAAAGAAATGAGAAGCACGCAAGCTTAGAAAGGGAAGTACAAAAATTGATCAAAGAAAACAAGTCCTTAAAAAAACACAATTGGCCCAAAGGCAAAAAAAAAAAAAATCACTGAAGAAAACAGCAAAAACAGAATTGCTGAAAAATAGATTTAATGATAAGTGAAAAGAGACATAAAAGCTAACTGAATAAAATCATACATTAAAAGCCAGAACTTGAGAAACCAAGAATCAATCAAACAAACTAAAAGGAATGAAAAAATGAAGGAAAATGTAAAATGCCTCCTTGGAAAAACAGCCAAGCTGGAAAAAAGGTCCAGGAGATAGTTTAAAAATTATTGGTCTACCTGAAGGCCCCAACTAAAAAGAGTCTCAATAACATTCTTCAAGAGATAATCAAGGAAAACTGCCTTGACATACTAGAACTAGAGGGCAAAATAGTTATTTTAAAAAAAAAAAAAAAACACCAATCACCTTTAGAAAGAGATCCCACAAAGAAACCTCAAAGAAACATTGTTGCAAAACCCTAGAAATATAATCTCAAAGAAAAAATATACCACAAGCTGAAAATATTCAAATATTGAGGAGCCACAGTCAGGATTTTCTAGGATCTGGCAGATTCTACAATAAAGACCTGGAAGACTTGGTATACCATATTCTGGAAGGCAAAAGAAATGGAATTACAACCAAGAATCAACTACCAGTAAGATTGAGCATCATCTTTCAGGGGAGAAGATATGTCTTCAGTGAAGTAAAGAATATTCAATAATTTCTACTGAAAAAAACAGAACAAAACAGAAAATTTGATCTTCAAACACAGGACTCAGGAGAACCATAGAAAGGTTAAACAGGAAAAGTATTATTTAAAGGTTAAACTGTTTATATCCCTAACTTGTAGGGTCTGCTGGAGATTATTTGGGGAATAGAAAAATTTGAGCATCTTTGAAGACAAGAAAAAAGGAACCAGTAAATAGAGATTGTAGAACATATAAAGGAAAGATTATTAAATTTGGCTTCTTATAGAGGAGATAGAAGGTTATGGAATCAAAAGCACATCCAGAAGGGCTTTGGAAAGAATGGCCACCTCATTATCAGATACTGAAGAGGAGGAGTGAAGAGTGATAGCAAGAGGTTCTGATATGGAGAGAAAGGAAGTAAGAGATGTCACATCTAATTTTACTTCAATTTCTTAATGAAGTAAGGTGAAATAGTCAATGAAAAGTGGTTGAGAGGAAGTATTGGGGACTTGGGGAGGAAACAAAAGTTTTGGAATAGGTTCTGTGGCAAATGAGATAGGGAATCCAGTTTTCTTACTGCAGTGAACATCTAGTTGAATAAAAATTAGAAATGAAGGAAAGTATTGAATGAGATAAGACAATTATTTGAGAAAATATGAGTAAAGTGATTTAAAGTCATGATTTGGGTAAAAAAATATTTTAGTAGCAAGGAATATGAGGAAGATGAGGAATACTAGGAGTTTATTTTTAGACAAAAGAATGATAGTTTTTCATTAAAGAAGTGTCACACATATATAATGCTGAGTTATAGATTATGACAATTTCTTATGTAGGTGGAATGGAATGAAGGAGGTCATGAAAATATGTGATTAAATAATTGGAAGACTAGGTTATTTGTAGATGTATCATTAAGAATTATACAATCCCATACTAGAAGAGCAGGAGTTTAGAAGAAGAAGATGATGATGAATTAGATGTCTGAGAGAGGAAGCAGAATTATCATGGAGCTATACCATAATAGTGATCAGGATGTAAACTGGGTGAGAAAGTTTAATCAACTTGAAAGGAAAGGATGCTGAATAATGGTTCTAAAGAGAGAACATGGTAGTGGCAATAGGGAGCAATAAGCATTCTGAGTTTTCCTCTAGGACTGACATATTAGGGCTATAACTGAAGATATAATTAGTGCTAGAGAGTATGATCAGGATTACTAAGTCATGAATCTCAGTGAAGGCTAATAGAACGTATGTATATCAGAGAGAAAATGTCTAAAATCTAGGATATTGTGACTACTATTGAAAAAGAATTCTAAAAGGCACAGAAGAAAAGATAGAAATGATTCCTCTGGACCTAGGTAGAGCAAGATGGAGAACAATAGAGATGAGAGACTGAGAGATAGGGTTGTAGTTTAAAAGAAATCAGTGTCAGGTTATCAGACATTATTACATTAAACATGTAACAGAAAAGTATATCAATAATATTGAGCTATGTCAATATAAAATTCCTTCAAGGGACAACATACAAATATATAAGAAGTCCAGAGGGACAAAACTACAAAAGACTTCTTGAAGAATAAAAAAAAATAAAAATATTAAATTCCCAAACAGCATTCTGTGATATGTGTAGAAAATATTTAAATTCTTTTTAATATCCTATTGCTAAAGAAAGTAAAGTCATTACAATTTTGGATTTTTAAAAAATTTGCATGTTCATAAAATGGAATATAATACCTTGGCAAAACATATAGTAAGGAATTTGAATATAATTTCCTTCCAAAGGATTTAATACAAAGCAAAGTTTAAAAATTCAAGACCATAAAATGTTTTCTATTGTGTTTTTTAAATAGTTTGGATATTTAATACAAAATCCTCTCCAAGTTGTTGATGTGTTTAGCAATCAAATATATGAAAACAAATCCACAGTAATAGAAGTTAAAAAGAGTAGAAGAGCAATGATGTTTGGGGATTGATATGTAAAACATTTTTTTAAATAACACTATATAACTTATTACACAGTAATGCAATCATTGTACTCCATTACAAATTGAAGTATAATTTTGGGGTTTTTGTGATATGGCTAATATGGAAATGCTTTACATGAAAAAAACAAAACAAAAGAAAAACACAAAATAATTGTTCTCAATACAAATAATTGTAAACTCTCTTTTCCAATTCTTCTTTGTAGCTTATGAACTCAAAAGGGTTGCTCCACCTTTCCCAGAAAGTAGTAGGAGGACATAAAAAAGACTTTGCTACAATGATACAATATCTATGCTATATATTTTGGAATATATAAATGAAACTAATTACAACCCATGACTAAATTATTGATTAGCTTGTTTGTGAATTCCTTTGTCCTGCTGATTTCTTCAAGATGGAGGGAGTAAGGAAGGAAGGAAGGAAGGAAGG
>JAJPUD010006439.1:50914-67036 GCA_023553655.1 Myrmecobius fasciatus
GAGGAAGGGAGGAAGGAAGGAAGGAAGGAAGGAAGGAAGGAAGGAAGGAAGGAAGGAAGGAAGGAAGGAAGGAAGGAAGGAAGGAAGGAAAGAAGGAAAGGAGGGAGGAAGGGAGGAAGGAAGGAAGGAAGGAAGGAAGGAAGGAAGGAAGGAAGGAAGGAAGGAAGGAAGGAAGGAAGGAAGGAAGGAAGGAAGGAAGGAAGGGGGAAGCTATTAATTTCTTGCTGTTTTCCATGTTAAGTTCTGAGAATACAAAAACAAAAAGCAAGATAGATCTTGCCTTCAAGAAGTTTATATTCGATTAGGGGAAGATAATATATTTTATGGAGTGCTGGCCAGGGTTAGGATGTTTTGATGAAAGAATTCAGGACAGTAAGTTAACAATTGATTTTCAAACCATTTCATATCTAAACAAATCCCTACTTTAGTTCTCCATTTTCACCAGAAATGATACCCCCTCTTAACTTTTCAAATTAATTAGCTAGTTAATGGCCATATTTGTCTTTTGAACTAAATGTCTGGAATAGTTTAGTTGAAACATTTATCCCCACAGGGAGCTGAGCTTCTGTAATTTTGATCTCTACCTTACGCTTCTATGCTTCTGAAAAACTGATGTAATCTGTGTGGCTTATTTTTCTTTGCACACTGAATTTTGAAAGATCTAATGTCTTTTGCCATAGAAAATGTTTTAAAATGATCCTGTAATTTTCCTTGCCTAGAAAACAAATGTGAATGTGAACAAGGTTTTCAGGCTGTCAGATGTAGAGAGGAAAAGGCTAGGTGGGTGGGCAAATTCTGTAGCTTTCAGACTTAGAAACCTCTTCACGTTAATTACCTTGTCTGATCATATGCACATTTATTTCAAGTTAATAGTTTGAAGTTTTCTCTCCAAATGCCTGGAAAATGTTGAATACATGTATAAGTCAATAGATCTGAAAATTATTTTGGTCACTCTCAATTTTTTTCTCTCTCAATTTGAATATATTCTACAAACTCTAGTTCCAAAGCAAACTATTATCCAGTTATCTTTCATAATAAAAATGTAATCAGAAACTATGTGATCTGCTCCCCTATTGTGACCAACAATGTTGCCCAGAAAACAAGTACTTCTGAATGGCAAAGATACAAATTCAAACTACATAGTAAGCCCAGTAAGTAGCTATGGATTGTTTTCTTCCACCTGCAGCTCACCTACCAAGTGAAACATCATATTTGTTCAGAAATGCTATGCCAGGGATATCTTGTAAAATGACTCTGGCAAGAAGAATGATTTTCATCAGCTGCAACAAACAAGTTCTTCATCTCCAACCCGACCATCTGTCCTCCTGGTTTCTACCCAGAACTTCATCGATGGGCTCCATTGAGCAGGTTTTCAGACTGCCTAAGGTCACTGCACAATCAACCTTAACAGATGGCATCACTATGAACATTCAAATTGTAGCAGTGGCCAAATGCAGAGGATGACACACATTGCTGGGGAATATTGTCCTTTGTGCAGACTATGACAGTACTGAGATTTGGCTAAATGCTGCAAATCAAAACATTGCTCTGTGGCCCAATGTGAGATATTCATCAACAAAGTCCTATTAATTGTTTAAGAAAATTGGTCAATAATGATAATTTGCAAATGCATTTATATCATCAAATTTCTTTTTATGGTGTTTTCCATCAATACATATGAATAAAGAATCAAGTTCTAAAATAAAGTCCTTTTTAGTCTCAACCAACACTATTATTTTTTTCATTTGCTTTATGCTTCAATTCAGCTGAACTCATTCAACTTAATGCAACAGAATGGGATGCAATGTAGTGAAATATATTAGTCTTTATTAGTACCTAAAATTTTCATGGTTCCATGCTAGGTTACAGAAGTGCAATGCCTTAGTATTTTGGTCTCATTTGAGATTCAGAATAGTCTTCTGTAGGAGGCCTTTACTCTTCTCAAGATATTGGCACTAGCTTTCTCCTCCTATTGCCTTTTATTTACCCTTTTTATATATATTTATTTATATTTACTCTTTTTATATCTTATCATTTACATGGTATCTCATCTAATCAAATACTACACTTACTATTTGGATCTGAAGAAGTCACTTAACTTCTGTTTACCTCAATTTCCTTAACTATAAAATGTGTATAAAACTAGCATACCTCACAGGGTTGCTGTTAACTGAGAATCAATTCAAATATTTGTAAAATGCTTAGCATGGTACTTGGCACATAGTGAGTACTATATAAATACTTATTCTCTCCCCTCCTTCCCTCTCCTTGTAGCAATCAATCTACTTCATAACAAACATTCACTTTAGTCATTCTAATCTCCTATCACATGTACATTCAATGCTCATTACCACCTATTCATCTTTGCCTTTGTTGCTCTTTCTCTTTGAAATGCCTCCTTTGACTGTCTATAATCCTATCAAAACTCACTTATTCTTTAAGGTGTGGCACAAACAAGATTTTATCTTTTTTTTTTTTTTTTTTTTTTTTGCTTTTTTTTGAGGCAAGTGATGTTGATTGACTTGCCTGCTTGACCAGGGTCACACAGCTAGGGAATGTTAAGTGTCTGAGACCAGATTTGAACCCAGGTCCTCCTGACTTCAGGGCTGGTGCTCTATCCACTGCACCACCTAGCTGCCCCACAAGATTTTATCTTGACAGAAAGCCACTGAACATGAAGACAGGAAGACCTGAATTGAAATTCAGCCACAAGCACTTACTAGTTGTGTGAACTTGGACTTTAGCCCCCTAGTCTCTATGCCTTGTCTTCTCATTTGTTAAATGGGGAAGAGAGGTGACAGCACTTATCACTCAAGGTTGTCAGGAAGATAAAAAATATAGTTTTGCAAACCATAAAATGTTAAATATATCTAGCTATTTATATTATTATTATTCTACAAACTATGTTGATCTTGACCTCTGAACTATTAAACTAAGAATAAATATCAGATTAATTTAATACTTATCATTTTGAAAGGAAAGTACATTGAATTATAATACTTATAGACTTGTGCCATACCATTAAATTTTGGAATTTCAATTAACCTATTTGTAAAACTTAACAAACAATAACTTCCAAATTTATTTTACAGGTAAGTATCAGATTACCAAATTCTCCAAAAGTTATTGATTTGCATTGATAAAATTAATCTCACCTACTACAGTAAAGTCATACTTTTAAACTAAAACCAAATATTTGGAGAATCAAATTATTGGCAACAGAGTGTTTTAGAAAAAGCAATGGATTAAAAGTCAAAAGCCCAGGTTTTGATTCCCAGCCTTGCTATTGGGTAGTTGTATGTCTTTGGGCATACAACTCAATCTCTTTAAGCCCAATTGTGTGTGTGTGTGTGTGTGTGTGTGTGTGTATTTATATGTGTGTGTATAAGCATATATATATGTATATATATATATATATGTGTGTGTGTATGTGTTTATGCTTATGTATAATATAGTCTTGTGGCAGCTAAGTGGTGTAGTAGATAGAGCACCAGGTGAGCTCAAATCCAACTTTAGATGCTTACTAGCTGAATGACTCTGTATAAGTCACTTTGTTAACTTACTGGAAAATGAACTGGAGAAGGAAAATGGCAAACTACTTCAGTATCTTTGCCAGGAAAATATAATATGAATTCACAAAGAGTCAATCACAACTAAAAAAACAAAACATCAAAACAACAACATAGATAATCTTGTATCCTCACCATCTCCAAAAGCACCTAACCCAAAGAAGGAACTTCACAATTCACTGAATTCAATCAACTGAGAGCATTACTAATAAGCAAAGTAATTATGAATAATTGTAAAGAATAATCTCAATGCTAGAGAAATGACAATGTTGTGATTCACATTCAGTTCCCACAGTTCTCTCTGGGTATAGATGGCTCTCTTCATCACAAGACCATTGGAACTAGCCTGAATCATCTCATTGTTGAGAAGAGCCACATCCATCAGAATTCATCATTGTATAATCTTGATGTTTCTATGTACAATGAACTCCTCGTTCTTCTCACTTGACTTAGCATCAGTACATGTAAGTCTCTCCAGGGCTCTCTGAAATCATCCTGCTTGTTTTTCTAATGGGCTTATATCCCAAAGAGATAGTAAAGTAGGGAAACAGATCCACATGTGCAAAAATGTTTGTGAATGTCATGGAATATTATTGTTCTGTAAGAAACGACCAATAAGATGATTTCAGAGAGGTCTGAAGAGACTTGTATGAACTGATACTGAGTGAAATCAGCAGAACCAGGAGATCATTATACACGGCAACAACAATACTATATGATGACCAATTCTGATGAATATGACTCTTTCCAATAATGAAATGATTGATGCTAGTTCCAATGATCTTTTGATGAAGAGAGCCATCTACACCCAGTCCTCTGATTGTGGGAACTGAGGTGGATCACAGCATAGCATTCTCATTCTTTTCCATAACTTTCATATACCATAATTTATTCAGCCACTCTACAACTGATGGGTATCCATTCAGTTTCCAGTTTCTTGCCACGACAAAAAAGGCTGTCACATTCCTGCACATGTGGGTTCTTTTCCTCCTCTTTTATGATCTCTTTGGGATACAGACCTAGTAGAAACACTACTGGGTCAAAGGGTAGGCACAGCTTGATAACCTTTTGACATAGTTCCAGATTGCTTTCCACAATTGTTGTATCAGTTCACAACTCCACCAACAATGCATTAGGGTCCCAGTTTTCTTAGATCCCCTCCAACATCATCATTATATTTTCCAGTCATCTTAGCCAATCAACTCAGTCAATTTTAAGCAATGTGTTATCATACCTCTGTCCTTTCCCACTGGACATGGAGAGTCTAGGCTTCTACCACTGGACTTTCCCTGCCATGGTTCCTTAACATACATGCTTTCCAGATGTTGTTTACTCTCACTGGAGCTTATGTCTGTGATCTATGTCTGCTATGGGAACTGCTTTCCAATAGGTAAGAATAAGATGACTATTGCTCAGGCCTTAAACCTGTCTGCTATATATTGTGAGGTTGTACTATTGTGTTTCCAACTGCACATGCTCCCTCTGCCCCATTATGTCAGGTCTGGTTGTTCCACTTTGCAAGAGGTTGCTGGGGGTTTGTTCACAGTAAGAGCACAGCAGGTACTTCTGTGACTTCCCTTTCCCCTTGCTGTGCTGGGGAAAAGATAGGAAACAATACAAAACTCCAGCAATTACAACAACAAAACCAGAAATTTCTCTAAGCCAGAACATTCTCTTTATTTCTCTCTTCTGCTGGGGTTAAGGGAATGTATCTGGTTCTTGGGTTCAGGGCTTTGGGGAGATGTTCTTTGGAAGTTCAAAAGACAGAATTATAGTTTATATTTTAGTTTCACTTTATATGCTGTTTCAGAAATTTCTGGCTCTCCTTAGCTAATTAATTAGGGTATAGCTTGCGCATTTGTCTCTCTTTAGTTCTAAAAAATGTCTCTGAGCTTCTAAGGAGTTTTCAACATGGTGTTTTCAAGTATTCCCTCTAATGGGCTTTACCAAAGAATTATAAATAAAACTACTAGAGTTATGAGTCTATCAGATTCCAAATTAAAATAAACAAAACTCAAAGAGGTTCTTCAGAATTCTTATTGTTTAATATTGTTAAAAAATATCAAAATCTTAGAACTCTTTTAGGGACCCTCTTCCCTCCCCTAGGTCACTGGTCCTATCCATATGCAATTAGAAAATTGAATCCAGTTGCACCACTTCCAAAAAATTATTATTCAAAAGCAAGAGGTGACATAAATGTGGTTCTTTTAAAGCTGAAGGAAGAATTTTTTAGACTTCCTGTGAGGCAACTGAATGATGATGATCATTAACAATACATAAAGTCCTAGCAAAGATTAATACTGCCCTATGACTATTATGCCAAGGTCAACTGCTGAACAGAGCCAGGTTTTGTTTTTTTGTTTGTTTATTTGTTTTTGATTTGTCTTTTTTTTGATGAGAGAAAAACATATTTCTTCATCCCCAAAGAATTATTCCATTAAGGGTATTCTGAAGATAAACTGAATTCTGAAAATATTTCCTAGAAAAGCTTAGAAGTTTAAATTATCAGAATGGAAGACCTAATAATAAAACTGCAAGACTTAAGACATTTTAGCACAATTATCTGAAAAATGAGGTTCTTAAGGACTCAGAGTGTACTAATATTCTCTTTTTTTCCTGAATGACAGCAGGTATTTTACTCATCAGTCTTTCAAAACAATATGTGTGTGTTGTTTGGAGGTAACCTCAATTAACAACCATAATTATTAAAGCTGTCATGAAAAGTTCCATCAGAAATATGAAAACAAAGCCTATATTCACCTTCTTCCCTGACTATCTTCTATAAGATGGAGAACATTATGGTCTAGTGTTGTAAGACTACATTAATTGTTCTGGGATGAGTGTGATAGTAGTTTTGATTCAATAGCAAAACAAAATTACAAGTTTATAGGCCTTTTAACAGCTGACAAAAGGAAAATTACTTAGCCAAACAAAAGTAAATTCAATAAATATAATCATTGAGGAATCTTGGGAAGATTTTTTTGAGTGAAACTCCCATGATTTATTAGTCAAGCACATGAGGACACCCCTCTGAACCATTAGTCATCTGAGTCAACAAAACCTGAAGATATATCTCAGCATCATTTTTGAGGGATTCTTTGTATTTTTTTTTGGTTCTAGTTTTAGTTTTGTTTTGGTTTATTTTTGACACTTATATTGCCATTTGGTCAACTCGGATTTTTAAGGATTTTTTTCCTTCAATATTTTTGTGCTTCTTTTAACAACTGTTGTTTTCATTTTTTGTTTCATAATTTTCCTTCATAGTTTTCATTTATCTTTTTTAATTTTTCCTTTGTCAATCTCATTTGATTTTTATAATCTTTTTTTTGGCTTTTTCTTTCAACCTGTTGTTTTAGCACTTCTGGGAAGGCACAAACATTGGCTTGCATCCAACCTGTGTTTGCTTTGAGATTTTGCTTGTAGATGTTTTCAAGTCACTGTCTTCTGAGTTTCAGTTTTTAGTACATTTTTATGTTTTTGTTTTGTTTCTGTTGTTTTCTGTTTTTTTTTGTTGTTGTTTCTGTTATGTTTTGTTGTTTCTGTTGTTTATCACCACAGATACTTTTTAATAGTCTAGGTTTATAGTCAAAGGGGCATAAAATTGTGCATACACTTTAATGCAGCAATACCACTAGTAAGTCTTTATCTTTAAAAAAAATAAAAAGAAAAAAGGCACCACGTGTACAAAAAATATTTATAGTAGCCCATTTCATGGTGGCAAAATATTGTAAATAGAGCAATGCCCAACAATTATATGAATGTAATGGAATACTGTTGTGCAATAAGAAATGTTTGATAGGCAGATTAAAAAAAAAAACAAAAACCTGGAAGTATTTGTACAAACTGAAGGAAAGAGAAATGAGCAGAATCAGGAAAGCATTATTCATGGTATCAGCAATATTGTGTGATTATCAACTAACCTCAGCTTTTCCCATTAGTTATATAACTAATATCAAATTTTTGTGTATTTTCCAAGGAAATTTAAAGGGGAGGGGAGAAGAGAGGAAGAAAAAATATGGAACTCAAAACCTTCTAAAAATTAATGATAAAGAATATCATTTAATTAGCTGAAAACATCTATTTTTAAAATTATAGCTAGCTTGATTTAGTAATACTGTGGGTTTGTTTGTTTGTTTGTTTGTTTTGTTTTGTTTTCAATTTTGTTAATGCCTTCATTTATTTTCAAACTTATTTACTTGGGATTTTTTAATTTACAGATTTTCCAGGATTTTTTGTTGTTTTGTTTTCAATTCCATGGTTAATTTTTTAAAATTCTTTTTTCCTTTTCTTTTGTTGATGAAAGTGCTTAGAGATATCAAATTCCTCATATGCTTGCACATACAATCAATTATTGTAAAAGTGTAATTTACAGATAAAGTGAATTTGTTCTATTCTCTCTGAATAGTCAGTATAAATTTATCATATTTAATTCTTTTTTGTTTATTAAAGCTTTTTATTTACAAAACATATGAGTAATTTTTCTACATTTGCAGAGGTCCAGCTTACGTGGGGAACTAGGTTCTTGAATGGAGAGCTGGAGTCGGCGAAGTGGAACAAGAGACAGCACACGCTATGGCATGGTCATCAAGTTCAATTTATTGGCAAAAGCTTGTTCAAATTTTTCAAGAAAGCTTGTTATTTGTATAGTCTTACAAAGTTAGGGTTCATTAGAGATAGGACAATTACTTGGCTAGGATTACAAAATTTTCTTGGGGCCCAGAAATTCCCAGGACCCCAGGTGCAATGCTTCTTAGAAAAAAAGGATGTACAGAGTAAATTCATCAAAAAATATAATAATAGTGAAACTTTAACAAAAGGTAAATGTACCTTGTGTTCATCACGTCATATCTGGCAGAACATGAGCTTCTCTAAAAATGTCACATTTACTTATTCCAAGACTTATACAATGCTTTTTAATTTTTAACGTGGTCATAAGATTTTTTAGAATAGAAACATTTTTTTTCTCAAGAACTTATTTTCCTCAGCCTATTTATTAATCACTCGTACAATAGCTTGTTTTTGTGTAGGGGTCAGTAAACCATGCAGTGGCCTACTTCTCTTACTTTTTTCCCATGACTGACTTGCTACCAATGTGTCCATCTATCACTGATGTTTACTGTTCTTTTCATCATATCATTATTTATGTAAGCTCAGTATAGGGAAGAGAAGGGTCAGGTTGATTGAATTTGGAATTGTTTCAAACAAGAGGGAGTAATTGGAGATTTCTTTAGGAGTTTTGGGGGAAAACTACCAATTTCAAAAGTTTCCCAGTCTCTAAGTTTGTTTAATGCTTCACTAGTAAAGAAATCTTTCATGTTTAGGCAGAAAGTACAAAGGGGCTTTTTGGGAGGTGAAGGGCTTTGTGCTCAGCCTCATTGTGATGGATGGGTATATGCATACAGCTATGCTAAGAACTCCTAGGACAGAAATTAAGCAGATAATCATTAACCAAATGTATCAATAAATGCTTAGTTCTGTGGGGTCTTCTTCATGGTGCCTTGAACACATGAGGGACAAGACCCTGTGGAGATCTTGTCATTCCACGCAGGGTTCTTGGCCTTACACATATGGGTGGGGGTCAGGCCCTGTGGAGATCTTGTCATTCCATGCAGGGTCCTTGGCTCCCAGCATGCTCCCAGCATACATTGACCTTTGTAAATTTTTTTTTATTCCGAATGTTTCCCCTCCTCCCCCCCCACCCCCATTCCTAGATGGCAGGTAGTCTAATACATATTAAATATGTTAAAATATATGATAAATCCAATATATGTATACATATCTATACAATTATCTTGCTGCACAAGAAAAATCGGATCTAGAAAGAGAAAAAAATAACCACCTAAGAAGGAAAACAAAATGCAAGCAAACATTCACAGAAAGCAGTAAAATGCTATGTTGTGGTCCACATTCAGTTCCCACAGGCCTGATTTTGGATGTATATGATTATCTTTGTTGCTGAACAATAGGAACTGGTTTGAATCACCTCATTGTAGAAGAGAACTATGTCCATCAGAATTGATCATCATGTATTATGTTGTTGCTGTGTATAATGATCTCCTGGTTCTGCTTATTTCACTCAGCATCAGTTCATGCAAGTCTCTCCAGGCCTCTCTGAAATCATCCTGCTGGTCATTTCTAACAGAACAATAATATTCCATTACATTCATATACTATAACTTATTTAGTCATTCTTCAGTTCATAGGCATCCATTCAGTTTCCAGCTTCTTGCCACTACAAAAAGGGCCGCCACAAACATTTTTGCACATGTGGGTCCCTTTCCCTCCTTTAAGATCTCTTTGGGATATAGGCCCAGTAGAAACACTGCTGGGTCAAAGAGTTTGATAATTTTTTGAGCATAATTCCAAATTGCTCTCCAAAATGATTGGATTCATTCACAGTTCCACCAACAAATGTCTCAGTGTCCCAGTTTTCCCACATCCCCTCCAACATTCATCATTTTGTTTTCCTTTCATTTTAGCCAATCTGACAGGTGGGTAGTGGTATCTCAGAGTTGTCTTAATTTGCATTTCTCTAATCAATAATGATTTGGAGCACCTTTTCATAAGACTAGAAATAGTTTCAAATTTTTCATCTGAAAATTGTCTGCTCATATCTTTTGAGCACTTATCAGTTGGAGAATGGCTTGAATTCTTATAAATTTGAGTCAACTATGTATTTTAGAAATGAGACCTTTGTCAAATCTTTGAATGTAAAAATGTTTTCCCAGTTTATTGCTTCCCTTCTAATGTTGTCTGCATTCGTTTTGTTTGTACAAATTTTTTTTTTAACTTAATATAGTCAAAATTATTTATTTTGTGATTAATAATGATCTCTAGTTCTTCTTTGGTCACAAATTCCTTCCTCCTCCACAGATTTGACAGGTAAACCATCTTACATTGTTCTAATTTGTTTATAATATCATTCTTTATGTCTAGGTCATGAATCCATTTTGACCTTAATTTCGTATGTGGTGTTGGGTGTTGGTCAATGTCTATTTTATTCCATGCTACTTTCGCATTTTACCAGAAGTTTTTGTCAAATAGCGATTTTTATCCCAAAAGCTGGGGTCTTTGAGTTTGTCAAAGACTAGATTACTATTGTCATTAAGTATTTTGTCCCGTAAACCTAGCCTATTCCACTGATGCACTATTCTGTTTCTTAACCAGTACCAAATGGTTTTGATGACCACTGCTTTATAATGTAGTTTTAAATCTTGTACAGCTAGGCCACCTTCATTTGCTTTTTTTTTTTTTTTTTCATTAATTTCCTTGAAATTCTTGACATTTTGTTATTCCAGATGAATTTTGTTATTATTTTTTTCTAGGTCAGTAAAATAATTTCTTGGGAGTTTGATTGATATAGCATTAAATAAATATATTAGTTTAAGTAGTATTGTCATCTTTATTATATTCGCTTGACCTATCCAAGAGCACTTGATATTTTTCCAATTGTTTAGATATGACCTTATTTGTGTGGACAGTGTTTTGTAGTTTTGCTCATATAATTCCTGACTTTCCCTTGGCAGATATATTCCCAAATATTTTATACTATAAACAATTATTTTAAATGGAATTTCTCTTTGTATCTCTTGATGTTACATTTTGTTAGTCTTTTAAAAATGCTGATGATTTATGTAGATTTATTTTGTATCTTGCAACTTTGCTAAAGTTGTGGATTAATTCTAATAGTTTTTCAGTTGATTCCCTAGGATTCTCTAAGTATAGCATCATATCATCTTCAAAGAGTGATAATTTCGTTTCCTCATGACCTACTCTACTTCCTTTAATCTTTTTTTGTTGTCTGATTCCCAAAGTCAGCATTTCTAATGCAATATTGAATAGTAATGGTGATAGTGGGCAGCCTTATTTCATCCCTTATCTTATTGGGAATGATTCCAGTTTATTACCATTACGTGTGATGCTAGCTGATGGTTTTAAATAGATGCTACTGACTATTTTAAGGAAAAATCCATTTATTTCTATGTTCTCTAGTGTTTTTAATAGGAATGGATGTTAGATTATATCAAATGCTTTTTTCTGCATTTATTAAAATAAACATATGTTTTTATTAATGGGGTTATTGATATAGTCAATTATGCTAATAGTTTTCCTGATATTGAATTATCCCTGCATTCCTGGAATAAATCCTGATTGGTCATGGTGTATTATCCTGGGGATGATTTTCTGTAATCTCTTCGCTAATATTTTATTTAAGATTTTTGCATCAATATTCAATATGGAGGGGGGCAGAGCCAAGATGGCAAACTACAAACAGTGTCCTCTGTGAGCTCCTGAGACCTTCCCTCAGACCCAGACAAATTGAGCCTCCGAATTGGTTCTGGAGTGAGGGCTCCACCAAACACTTGGACTACAACGCACTTCTATCAAATATCTACTTTGAAAGAACTTCTGAGGTCAGTTTTAGACAGGCAGGGGATTGGGCAGCTCCCAGCGCTCAGATGCCAGTGTGCAACCGTGATGCAAGTCCGGGTCTGGGAAGGACCAGAAGATTTTAGGCTGCCAGGAAGTCCCTGGGAGACCCTTGGGCCACTTTGCTCTGCTTGTGGGCAGGTGCTTTGGCAGGTCTACCTTTGATAAAGGGTGGATTGAGAGCAGCTGAAAGTGTGGTCCTAGTGCAGATCTAGCCAGATTAGCCCCAGACTGGAAGTCAATTCGGCAAATTGCCCCAGAGCAAATTGAAATTGCTGCTGCTGCTGCTGCTGCAGAATTCCCTGCTGGCGACTGATACCTCAGCTAAACGTCATGAGCAAGAAGAAGAGAGCTGTCACCATAGACAGCTTTTACGGAGAGAAACTAGAGAAGTCCCCAGATCCTAAGATTCTGAAAACAATCCCAGATAAAGCCACAAAGGTGGACTTCATCTGGTCTCCCTTTCAAAAGGCTTACCTGGAAGACTGCATAAAGAATCTCAAAAGAGAGCTAGAAGAAGACTGGGGAAATAAATTGAGAGAAGTGCAAGAAGGAAATATTGCCCTGCAACAGAGATGTGAAAAACTGGAAAATAAGTCTGGTGAATTGGAAAAAGACAACAATTCACTGAAAAACAAAATTGGTGAATTGGAAAAAGTCACCAAATCACAAGAAAATAAAAATAGTGAATTGGAAAAAGACAACAATTCACTGAAAGACAAAATTGGTGAACTGGAAAAAGTCACCAACTCACTAGAAAATAAAAATAGTGAATTGGAAAAAGATAACAATTCACTGAAATACAAAATTAGTGAATTGCAAAAAGACAACAATTCACTGAAAAATAAAATTGGCAAAATGGAAAAAAGAATGCAATGAACCAAAAAATTGAATTGGCCAGTTACAAAAGGAGCTAAAAAAATAGCTGAAGGAAATAATACCTTAAAAATTAAAATTGAACAAATTGAAATGAATGACTCAATAAGACTTCAAGAATCAGTCAAACAAAAACAAAAAAATGAAAAATTAGAAGAAAATATGAAATATCTACTAGGAAAAACAACTGACTTGCAAAACAGATCCAGGAGAGACAATTTAAGGATTATTGGACACCCTGAAAGTCACGATGAAAAAAAAAAGAACCTTGATGCTATCTTCCAGGAAATCATGAAAGAGAATTGCCCTGATGTTTTAGAATCAAAAGGCAAAATTGGCATTGAAAGAATTCACTGATAACCTCCTGAAAGAGACCCCAAAATTAAAACCCCAAGGAATATTGTGGCCAAATTTCAGGACTATCACATCAAGGAAAAGATATTACAAGCTGCTAGAAAAAAAAAAACAATTCAAATACCAAGGAACTGTCATTAGAATTACACAGGATCTGTCAGCTTCCACATTGAAGGATCGAAGGGCCTGGAATCAGATATTCCAAAAGGCAAAAGAACTTGGATTACAGCCAAGAATAAGCTATCCAGCTAGAATGAGCATCATCTTCCAGGCAAGAAGATGGTCATTTAATGATACAGGAGAATTTCACCTATTTCTAATGAAAAGACCAGATCTGAACAAAAAATTTGACCTCCAAACACAGAACTCTAGAGAAGCATAAAAAGGTAAAAAGGAAAGAACTCTCGAGAACTATATCTCTACTAGGGGTATCCTTAAGGAATGGGGGTATAATTTGGTTTTACTTTGATAATAATTGAAAAGAAATTAGAGGTGGAAGGTATATCATACTGTAAAAAAAGGAGGGGTGAGGGGAAAGGAGGTAAAATAAAGTAAAAATAAAAAGGAGGTAAAATAAGGCAAAGTCTCATGAAGACACATAGAAAATCTAACATAATTGAGGGAAAGAAGGGAGGGTGATGAGTATTGTGTAAATCTTACTCTCATTAGATTGGGCTCTAAAAGAGTATATCAGACACATTTGATTTCAGGGAAAAACTTGGCCCTCTGTATAGGGAAGTAGGAGGAAAAGGACGAAAAGAAAGGGACAAATTAATAGAAGGATTAGGGGAAAGGTTATAAAAAAGAGGGAGGCTTCTAAAGGGGGAGGACTGTTAGAGGGAGGTGGTCATCAAAAACAAAATACTGGGAGTGGGGAACGGAGTAAGGGGAAAGGTAAGAGAAAAATATAACTTTGGGTAAATAAGATAGCAGGAAATATAGATATAGTCATTTTAACTGTAAATGTGAATGGGATGAACTCTCCCATAAAACGAAAACAGAGAGCAGACTGGATTAAAAGCCAAAATCCTACAATATGTTGTTTACAAGAAACACATCTGAAACATAGAGATACATACAGGGTGCAGGTAAAGGGCTGGAGCAGAATCTTCTATGCTTCAGGTGATCAAAGAAAGGCAGGCGTATACAATCCTTATCTCAGATCAAGTAAAAGCAAAAATAGATCTAGTTAAAAGAGATAAGGAAAGAAACCATATTTTACTAAAGGGTACCATAGACAATGAAGTGGTATCAATACTAAAAATATATGCACCAAGTAGTGTAGCATCCAAATTCCTAGAGGACAAACTAACAGAGATGCAAGGAGAAATAGACAGTACAACTATACTAGTGGGGATCTCAACCTTGCGGTCTCAGAATTAGATAAATCAAACCAAAAAATAAATAAGAAAGAAGTTAGGGAGGTAAACAAAATGTTAGAAAAGTTAGGTATGATAGATCTCTGGAGGAAATTGAACGGTGATAGAAGGGATTATACTTTTTTCTCAGGGATTCATGGAACTTATACAAAAATTGATCATGTGTTAGGGCATAAAAACCTCAAAATCAAATGCAGGAAAGCAGAAATAGCAAATGCATCCTTTTCAGATGATGATGCAATAAAAATCACATGCAATATAAGGCCAGGAGAAAATAAGACCAAAAGTTAATTGGAAATTAAATAATCTAATCCTGAAGAATGATTGGGTAAAAGAGCAAATTATAAACACAATCAATAATTATATCCAGGAGAACGACAATAATGAGACAACATACCAAAATTTGTGGGATACGGCCAAAGCGGTTATAAGGGGTAACTTTATATCTCTAGATGATTATTTGCATAAAATAGAGAAAGAGAAGATCAATGAATTAGGGTTACAATTAAAAAAAAAAACTAGAACAAGAGCAAATTAAAAACCCTCAATTAAATACCAAATTGGAAATTCTGAAAATAAAAGGGGAGATTAATAAAATTGAAAATAAGAAAATTATTGAATTAATAAATAAAACTAAGAGTTGGTTTTATGAAAAAACCAACAAAATAGATAAGCCTTTAGTTAATTTGATCAGAAAAAGGAAAGAGGAAAATCAAATTGTTAGTCTCAAAAATGATAAGGGATAACTTTCCTCCAATGAAAAGGAAATTAGAGTAATAATTAGGAGTTTCTTTGCCCAACTTTATGCCAATAAATTTGATAATCTAAATGAAATGGAGGAATATCTACAGAAATATAGATTTTTATAGGCTAACAGAAGAGGAAATAAATTATTTAAATAGCCCTATTTTAGAAAAAGAAATAGGACAAGCTATTAATCAACTCCCTAAGAAAAAATCTCCAGGGCCAGGTGGTTTTACATGTGAATTCTACCAAACATTCAAAGAACAATTAATTCCAATACTATACAAAGTATTTGAAAAAATAGGGACAGACAATATACTACCAAATTCCTTCTATGAGCCCGATATGGTGCTGATAGCTAAACCAGGTAGGGTGAAAACAGAGAAAGAAAACTATAGACCAATTTCCCTAATGAGTATTGATGCAAAAATTTTAAATAAGATTTTAGCAACAAGATTACAGAAAGTTATCTCCAGGATAATACATCTTGACCAAGTAGGATTTATACCAGGAATGCAGGGCTGGTTCAATGTTAGGAAAACTATCAGCATAATCAATTATATTAGTAACCAAACTAACAAAAACCATATGATTATCTCAATAGATGCAGAAAAAGCATTTGATAAAATCCAACACCCATTCCTATTAAAAACACTAGAGAGTATAGTAATAAATGGGCTTTTCCTTAAAATGATTAGTAGCATCTACTTAAAACCATCAGCAAGCATCATATGTAATGGAGACAAACTAGAACCATTCCCAATAAGATC